>CAIGQZ010021958.1:507445-530993 GCA_903798205.1 Danio tinwini
ACATTTATTATTATTATTAATATATATATATGTAAACATTGTTTTCTATTATATTTCGTACAGTGAAGGTATAAATTTTTTATTTGAACGTAATTATTACATCTGTGCAAATGTGTCCAGCATCCTCAATCATGGAGCAGCCCAGAAGTCAAATCTGTAAAGATTTAGTAAAAAAAAAAAGTAAATTTATTATTTTCAGTTGTAAATTCATTTTAAGAAAACTAATAATAATAATAATAATAAATGTTTTACAAGATTCTTTACATGTCATTATTATTTTGCAATAAGATAAAATGTAGAAAAGGAGATTGAGTGATTTAAGAAAAAAGAAAGAAAAAAACAGCAAAATAAATGAAAGTACAAATGGTGCATTTTAGAACTTGTGGGCCTCATTGGCTGGAATTGCTTAGGGCCTCTGAATCACGGTATCCACCCCTGAGTGGACAAATTGTGCTTTATGGGTTGTTTTTCTGAAGAATCTTACCTTTCAAAATAAATCGTAATGTACAGTAATGAATGCGTGTGTGTTGTTATGACGATGATATGTACTCCATTTCTAATAAGCTTGTTCTGTACAACTTACGCAGATTAAACGAACACATTCTTTATAAGCTTCCCATAGAAAAGCAACTTGCTACAATGGCTGACTGAGGATTATAGCTTTACACTGATGTAAAGTTTGTCTAGATTACCCATGTTCTTTTTTATGTAATCTATTCCTAAACACTGAAATGTTAAAAAAAAAAACAGCGCCCCAGTGCGTCCACGTCCTGACGCTGGATTTGAGTTTAAACTATATTTGTGGTAGTTAATAAATGGTGGTTTGGAATTCTGAAATCATAATTACATTAAAAGGAAAGCAAGATGATTTTATAAGCAATATGAGCAAGATGATGTCTAATTATAAGAGCATGTATATAAATTAAGATTCTGCATAACCTTAATGAACCATGTTTGTTAGGTGACCCCACATATAAAGCAGATCCCACATATAGAGCAGAATCTAAATCTGTATGTACATTGAACATGTGTTAGATTTTTTTCTAATGACTAACGCATACTTCTGACAGAAACTGTATGTTTTCCATAAACAGCTGCCATATATTGAAGCTAAAAGATTTAAATGATTCTGATGAATAACTTTTCAGACAAATTAGACTGCATCCAACATCCTTAGCTTTATAATAAACCAAAATTTCCTCCAGGACTTATATATCTTCTTTTTGGAGTTTGATGCTTTCCCAGGTGCTTAGCTGGGCTGCGCAGGCTTGAGAAACATATTTATAGAAAATGAAAACTGCACACCTCCCTACTACTACCAGAGGAAAAGTACTGTACAGGCATATTCTAATTCGTCAAGCATATTTCACAACTACTGCTCATTTAAATTAGCATTTGCTTTCTTTTCCAGTTCCACATTTTCAGTTTACTTGTCCAGCAGGGAAAGTAAAATTCACTTTTACTGGCTCATCAAAAAATTCCCTTGTTGAGCCTTGTCTTTAATGTTGAACCCCCAAAGCTTTACAATCTTTACAATGCCTGCATTTAAAAAAAACTATACAAAATGGCAATACCACTAATAGTTTATTGCACCAAACAAGGCTTTTCACATTTAAAGTAACCAAAGGAGATTACAAAATAAAAAAAAAAGTGTCTTACCTATTATGTACACTTTATGGACCAATAATATATATTTTACAACTTCAAATTTGTGAGCAGTTTCAAACTCCTTAAACAAACTTAGTTTGGCCTCATTTTAATCAAAATTATATCACTACCAACCTAAGGTAACCTTAGCCTAACTGTATACCAATGTTTTAACCACAATCAAAGAACACTGGTATAGAGTAAGGCTAAAGCAATATCACTAATGGTTTATTACATCAAACAGGGCTTTTCACCTTTAATTTAACCAAAGGAGATTCCAGAATAATAAAACAATGTCCTACCTATTAGGTAAACTCCATGGACCAGTAATATATATTTTAAAACCTCAAATGTGTGAGCAGTTTCAAACAAACTTAGTTTGGCCTAATTTTAATCAAAATTATGTGACTACCAACCTACAGTAACCTTAGCCTAACTGTTTTAACCATACTTCCTAACCATAATCAAAGAACATTGGTATACAGTAAAGTTAAAGGTACTGTAGGTTGGTAGGTCTTACCTGTGAATGGCATAGCCCACAAACAGGCAGGAGGGGCTATTTAAGCTAGAGCTCAACTCCAGAATATAGCTTGTTTAGCAAGTTGATGCAGTGCTACTGCGGTGCCTCAAGCAAACTCGTATATTGTGGATACCTGTTGTTATTATTTTTTTTTGTAGATATACTTGGAGTATATTTTTCTGATTTATTTTCCTGCTTGTAGTTTCTATGGTTCCTTTTTGGTTTGTTTTTGCACTTGTATATACCTTCACTGTGGATGGACTTTTTTTGCACAACCATAATTTTTTTGATCTCTCACAAACTCACATTTCTCCCCCTAAAAGTGAGCCTTCATTACTTAGTTATTTTACAACATAGTAGTCAATTATAAATGGATTGAGCACTAGCAATATATGACCAGTCAATTGTTTTGTTTTATCAGAAGAACTATGGAAAAATGTATCAATCATAAAAAATATATATTATTTGTTTATTTAATTAATAATCTTTTTCTATGTTTATCCACAAAATACAATGACACACGTGTATATAACAACCAGGGTTAAAACAACAGATCAGTAGAAACAATCACATTATATAATTCATCCCAAAAATAATAAATATAGAAAATACCTCTGCTCCAATTGTAAAAAAAGTCTTAATGACTGTAGACAAATCAATTGGCAGGCTGACAATATAATTGCCTGCGCACAAAAATATTGAGTAGCTCCACTATAGTGCCTTAATTGAATTGAAAAAGCAAAGCTCTGAGTCAGTGCTCAGAATCCATCAGCTGTATATAATCAATGAATCCAGAGGTTATCAAACACAAGGCCTTTTAAAGTCAGCATCTGAAGCCGCCTGACCCTCTAGCTGTGGGGTAAAGCCTCTGTCTTCTTAAGTATATTTCGCTTTCAATAATGAAGGCTGCTGCCAGATGAAAGCCAGTCAGGCCTTTAAAATATTTAACCCGGGCTTTTGTAAGGGAAACGCATAATGCAGTGGAAATGACATTCTCTGTAACTCTGGCGCGAATGAATTTCTCTTGGCTTTAATTATTTCTTTCTTTTCACGTCCCCCAGAGTCCTCCTCTCTGCAGCCACAGGATGGTACGAAAAGGCTTCAAGTCTGACCTCCATTTTTCAAAACTTCTACAGTTCCGCCAGGAGACCAAACGTCCCACATTTGCAACTGAAAATCCCCTGCGTCCTCACACCCAGGTGTGGACCGCATTGTCCCCAGGTCTTTGTCACAATTCTGTGAAAGCTAGCACATTTGAATAAGGCAACCGAGTCAAACACACAGACCGCTCTGCTGTTAAGGGACTATACGAAACAGCTAATTGAATCGAATGTGCAAATGAAAGCCTAAACTGAATGTGAAGATGAAATCTAGCACTACAGCTTTTAGAGAGCCTCGAGAGACCCTCACTACACATGAAGGCCCTGAGGGGAGGCTTTTACTCATTAGTGAGTTGTAGGATTGGTGTTAAAAGAGGGACTGACAGCGAGGGAGAGAAAGAGAGAGGGATATTTCCCCAGTAAAGAAAGACAAACGATGAATAGGGTACTTACTGCGGGATAAACTCGTAAACAAGCACTTGAAACCAGCAAACAAGCAGCTACTTATTGATTTATGTGTAATTGCAAGTTAAGATCCACAGATGCATCTTATAATATGCGCTTTAAGGGATAGATCACCCAGAAAATAAAATGCTATCATCATTTAATCATCTTTTGCTTGTTTCAAACCTTTGAGTTCCTTTTTAACAACACTGTAAAACCCAAAAAGTTAAGGTTACTCAAACCATTTTAGGTACACCGATTGCAACAAATTATTTAAGTTAAAAAACTAATCCAAATGAGTACTGTGAACTTAATTCATTTGAGTAAACAAAGCAATTTGAGCACAGTAAAACCCGATAAATGAAGATAACTCAAACCAACTGAGAACTGTAAAACCCAATAAGTTAAGGCAACTCAAACCATTTGAGGAAACCGATTGCAACAAACCATTTGAGTAAAAAAAAAAATACTCCATTTAAGTTAAAGTAATGAGGTATTTAATTAAATCATTAACTTCAACACTGAGTTCAAAACTCTTTTCAAATGAGTAGAATTAACTTTCAGTAAATTTTGAGTTAACTACACTATAAAGTTGACTGTTGGGATTTACAGTGCACAAAGGTAATCTGGAAACTTTTAACCATTAACTTCCATAGCATTTCTTCATCCTACTATGGATGTCAATGGTGTTTCAGCTGTTCAACAGAAGAAAGAAACTCATAAAGGTTTGAAACCACTTGAGAGTGAGTAAATATTGAGTAAATTTGAACTTTTGGGTGAACTATCAGTTGAACGCAACATTTTGGCATACTTACACGCAAGAAATACTTCATAACCGATATCAGATTTGCACTGAAGTTCAGCAGGTTTTATTTTCACGGTGGTTATGCACCTGATGAAGAAGAGCAAAGCTCACGCAGTTAGTCTTTCAACCTCCAGGGGCCACTGTTGCTCTGCGGATCTAACTCAAGAGTCTCATCATTCCCTCTCATAACTACCCCCGACACCTGTCGTCATTAAGAAAACATTCACATATTCAAAAAGCAGGGGTGTGCAGACAGCTAAATTAAATAACTGTCAAAATACTGACATGAAAATCTGTTTTACTGCGAATATAAAGGAAATATTTTGTGTGGGGGGAAGAAAAAAAAGTAAAAAAATAAATAAAAATCAAGTGGCAGGCGTGTTTAAGAGCAAGCCTTCAATTTTCTCCTTGATGTTGTGTTTTCTAAATTACGACTGATACATCACCTTTAGATACTGTTTGAATAGTTCGAATAGTGTTAGTCTTTGCCAATTATTCTTGTAAGAGCACCAACAATGGCTTTCAAAGTAAATTATATATCAGGGGAACTGTAGAGTAAAATTGCAGTCTAGTAAAGCTTTACAAAAAATAAAAATAAATAAATAAAAAACCCTACAAATGAGTGAATGGAGTTGCACGGCTCAATGAATCTGCTGTCAGAGTAACACACACACTCAGAGCACACTTTCTCTATAACTCTATCTTTCTGCTAGCTTGGATTTGGCTGGATTACCTCGACTGATATAAACACCGGAAAGGAGAGGATGCGGAAAGCAAATCTCGACAGTCTCCAGGTGGCAGAATCCATCCTCACAGAGGAGCCTGAGATGGAGGGAGGGTCTAAAACGAGATCATTTCCGAGGGAAAAGCTTATTTACAGGGTCCTCACCTGCTTAAGTGCTGCTTAGTCAATCATACGGCGCTCGGCGTATCACTTGAGGTGTGTGCCGGAGTGAAAATGAGTGCGTGAGGAAGCATCTGGGGGAGAAGAAACCGTCTGACGCGTCTAATCATGCTAGTCTAACCCATCGTCACACAAACAACTCGGAATCATTAGGGCCAGAAATCTATCTGGTTGTATTACACATGACACAGATCTGAGCAGAGCTCATTTAAATATTAATACAAGCCTCATACATAAACAAGTACAGAATTTCTAAAAAAAGACTGTCACAGATAAAGCCAAGGAGACGGCGGTTATAAAAAAAAAAAAAAGAGTGTGAGCCGTGTTCGCATTCAGGCTGACTTGCGTTGTCATTCAACGTAGGACTTGTTTTATTGAGCTGTAATTCTTGGTGACTGGTACCGAACGCGCTGTAATTCGTTATCTGCCATCTTGCATTACAGACAGAAGATGTACTTTTAAATGCAGATGTACAGCAGCAGAACAACAACAGCTCAAACAGCTAAACTAAAGGGGCACAGCCAAACTTGTATCTTGAAATTATTATTATTTTTTTCACAAACAGAAAAACTAGAATTGGCGTTTGACTTCAGTCTGAAAAACTGCACCTTGCAAATGGACTAACTAAGGAAATTGTGGCATGAGATATCTCCTGAGATATCTTCATGTTATTATTTAATAGCCTCGAAGCATGTGCATACAATGTTTGCATGTTCATGTGTGCACTCACTCCTCCAGGGAGATGTTGGAGTAGATGAATGTGTGGACTGGATGAGTCGTCTCTGTTTGTCCTGTGCTGCTATTTAAAAGTTTCTCCTCCAGCAGTGACTGTGTGGACATCTGGGGAACAATCTCTAAAACTGCCCAACACCTGCAAGACAAAGGGAAAGAAAGAAAGCAAAAGGTAGATTTTAGACAATAATGATATAATCTACACTCACAGGCCACTTTATTAGGTACACATTACTAGTACCTGGTTGAACCCTCCTTTGCCTCCAGAACTGCCTTAATTCTTTGTGGCATAGATTCAACAAGGTACTGGAAATATTCCCCAGAGATTTTGGTCCATATTGACATGACAGCATCACATAGTTGCTACAGATTTATTGACTGTCCATCTATGATGCAAATCTCCCATTCCACCCCATCCCAAAGGTGCTCTATTGGATTGAGAGTCTGGTGACTGTGGAGGCCATTTGAGTACAGTGAAGTCATTGACATGTTCAAGAAACCAGTATAAGCTGATTCAAGCATTATGATATGGTGCGTTATCCTGCTGGAAGTAGCCATTAGAAGATGGGTACACTGTGGTCATAAAGTGATGGACATGGTTAACAACAATAATCAGGTAGGCTGTGGCGTTGACACGATGCTCAATAGGTACTGATGTTACTAAAGAGTGCCAAGAAAATATCCCCCCCACACCATTACACCACCACCACCAGCCTGAACCATTGATACAAGGCAGGATGGATCCATGCTATCATGTTGTTGATGCCAAATTCTGATCCTACCATCTGAATGTTGCAGCAGAAATGGAAACTCAGACCAGGCAACATTTTTTCAATCTTCTATTGTCCAATTTTGGTGAGCGTGTGTGAATTGTATCAAGGTTGGACGTGTTGTGCGTTCAGAGATGCTCTTCTGCATACCTCGGTTGTAACGAGTGGTTATTTGAGTTACTGTTGCCTTTCTATCAGCTAGAACCAGTATGGACATTCTCATCTGACCTCTGACATCAACTAAGCATTTACGCCCACAGAACTTCCGCTCACTGGATATCTTTCTCTTATTCAGACCATTCTCTGTAAACCCTAGTGATGGTTGTGCATGAAAATCCCAGTAGATCAGCTGTTCCTGAAATACTCAGACCAGCCCGTCTGGCACCAACAACCATGCCATGTTCAAAGTCACTTAAATCTGCTTTCTTCCCCATTCTGATGCTCAGTTTGAACTGCAGCAGATTGTACTGATGATGTCTACATACCTAAATGCATTGAGTTGCTGCCATGTGATTGGCTTATTAGAAATTTGCGTTAACGAGCAGTTGGACAGGTGAAGCTAATAAAGCGGCCGGTGAGTGTATATATGGTCCTGAATGGTACGTGGTAAATATATAATGGAACATAAATATATGATGTAAAATGGACAGAATGTATTATATATGACTTATCATACAATATTAAACATGACATGCACAATTTGGCCAGCCATGACAAATACACATTAGGTCAATATAATAGAACAAAATAAAACTAACCACTATAAAACACATATAACTCGCTCGTTTGAGGTCAGTGAGATTTTATTTATTTATTTACTTTAAGATATTTACATGTGTATTAAAAGTGATGCAATAAATAATTTAACTATTCACAAAATATTTAAAAATATATTAATTAATCAATAAAAAATGCATATTTAACCAGTATACACAAAAATACTGCTTTGTTCATAGACACACACACACATACACACACATTAAACTAATTCAAAACATATATTGCAGGAAGATGTCTCAACAGCCCGCCGTGTTCATTTAAACAGAAGACAGAACATTATTTCCCTTAACGCTTTGATAATTAATGCTCAAGTACTCAACACACTCTTCAGAAAAGCTCTATGCTGGAAGAGCATGTGCATCCAACATGTTTCCCATTCTCAAACAAAGCACTGGGAGGAGCCTGTGCACCAAACCCTGCCAATCACGATGCAGCTGCATGCATATAGAAGTGGTTACCTCATTTCTATGACAATTTATGCAACATCCCTCCAGCCCACCTGCATTACATGTTTAAGCTTCCCTGAGCCCTCTATTAGACTGCAAGCCAAATCTGCCCATCCAGTTTTCCTCTTAAGTATTACATTAATATGCAAATACGACCATCTTGACACTTTACATATGGGTGATTGTATAACTGGAGATGCATCTTGTAATAAGAGCAGTTTTTTCAGTAGCTTGTTGGAGATTTTAATAATTCAGCAATTGCCAAACACAAGTCATGATTTTTTTTTTGTGCCAAATAAATAAAATCTGGATATGCTTAGACATAGCTAAATAATAACACACCGAAGTGTCATGCCTTGAGCCTCAAACACTATTGTCCATGTCCTCATGTAAATGCTATTAGTATAAAGTTCTATAAAAAACAGGCTAATCGGAACAACACAGACTGTTGCACTGCACACAGGATCATTAATATGCCACAATGGTTCCCAGTAAAATTACAATCCCATATGAGAAAAAGTTGGGACAGTATGGAAAACTGTCAAAAAAAGAAAGTAGTAATTTCCAAATATACTTTGACTTGTATTTCATTGCAGACAATGTAAAAACAAGATGTTTAAAAACAATATTTCATTTGCAAATATACATCATTTCCTGTTATTCAGACCTGAAACACATTCCAAAATAAAAAAGTTGGGACAGGATTATTAATTTAATGGTTAAATGATGTGATTTGAAACAGGTGATGTCAACAGGTGATTGTAAGATTTTTTAAAATTGTTGCAAATTTATATACCCCCTGAAAAATCACATGTACATAAGTATTCACAGCCTTTGTTGTGAAGCTCGAAATTGAGCTCAGGTACATTCTGTTTCCACTGATCATTCTTGAGATGTTTCAGCAGCTTAATTGGAGTTCACCTATGGTCAATTCAGTTGATTGGACATGATATAAAAAGGCATAGACCTCCAAGACAGGATTGCCTCGAGGCACAAGGCTGGGGAAGGTTACAGAAAATTTTTTGCTGCTCTGAAAGTT
The DNA here is from genome assembly GCA_903798205.1 of Danio tinwini. Taxonomy (NCBI): domain Eukaryota; kingdom Metazoa; phylum Chordata; class Actinopteri; order Cypriniformes; family Danionidae; genus Danio; species Danio tinwini. The sequence continues at coordinate 516,633 of CAIGQZ010021958.1, forward strand.
ATAATGAGCACAGTGGCCTCCATCATCTATAAGTGGAAGATGTTTGGAACCACCAGGACTCTTCCTAGAACTGGCTGGCCATCTAAGCTGAGTGATCGATTAGCTCCTGTTTATCTAACCAACCTCTTGTCTCGCTACAATCCAACCCGCTCTTTAAGATCTCAAAACTCAGGGCTTCTTGTAGTACCTAGAATAGCTAAATCGAGTAAAGGAGGTCGAGCCTTCTCATTTATGGCCCCTAAACTCTGGAATGGCCTTCCTGATAATGTCCGAGGCTCAGACACACTCTCACTCTTCAAAACTAGATTAAAGACCTATCTTTTTAGCAAAGCATACACTTAGTGCATTACATAGCGGTATGACGCATGATGTGCCCCACACACGATTTTGCTTCTTGTTTATATACACTATGAACAGCAGCTACGCTAATTATTCTCCTTATTCTGTATTTCCACCGGGGGGTACTCATCTCGAGACCCTCAGACTATGCAGTGCCACTGATGCGATCCAAGACCAGCGACGAGACGATCCCAAGGTTCCCGGACCAGGCCGTATCCTGAGCTGCTGCTGTGGTGGTCATGATGGAGAGCATAAGACTGATTCCTGTGATGCTCCAAGGACAGACGTGTCTTTGCGGAGGTCCAGCTACTGCGCCTAGACTGCAACTCTGCACAAGACGTTTGGCCATAGGAGAAATGGTCGTGCCCAACTGAGCCTGGTTTCTCTCGAGGTTTTTTAAATTCTTCACTTTCGCCAATTGGTGAAGTTTTTTCCTCGCCGCTGTCGCCACTGGCTTGCATGGTTCGGGATCTGTAGAGCTGCGCATCGATGGAATTGCTCCTCAGTGTTTGGACTCTCAGTAGTGATTATTAAACCACACTGAACTGAGCTAAACTAAACTGAACTTAAACACTGAAAACTGAACTGACACTTTTCAATTCACTATAAACTTCCATGTGAAGCTGCTTTGACACAATCTACATTGTATAAGCGCTATACAAATAAAGATGAATTGAATTGAATCGGGGGAGATGGGCCTTAGTCAAGGAGGTGATCAATAACCCGAGGGTCACTCTGTCTAAACTCCAGCGTTCTTCTTTGGAGAGAGAGGAGAACCTTACAGAAGGACAACCATCTGTGCAGCAGTCCACCAATCAGGCCTGAAGGGTAGAGTGGCCAGACGGAAGCCACTCCCTGCCTGGAATTTGCCAAAAGGCATCTGAAGGACTCTCAGACCATAAGAAACAAAATTCTCTGGTCTGATGAGACTAAGATTGAACTCTTTGGAGTGAATGCCAGGCGTTACATTTGGAGAAAACCAGGCACCCTTCATCACCAGGCTAATACCCTCCCTACAGTGAAGCATGGTGGTGGCAGCATCATGCTGTGGGGATGTTTTTCAGCAGCAGTAACTGGAAGACTAGTCAGGATAAAGTGAAAGATGAATGCAGCAATGTACAAAGACATCCTGAATGAAAACCTGCTTCAGAGTGCTCTTGACCTTAGACTAGGGCGACGGTTCATCTTCCAGCAGGACAATAACCCAAAGCACACCGTCAAAATATCAATGGAGTGGCATTATGACAACTCAGTAAATGTCCTTGAGTGGCCCAGCCAGAGCCCAGACCTAAATCCTATTGAACATCTCTGGAGAGATTTGAAAATCGCTGTACACCGTCGCTTACCATCCAACCTGGTAGAGCTTAAGAGGTACTGCTAAGAGGAATGGGCAAACATTACCAAAGACAGGTGTGCCAAGCTAGACATTTGGATATTTCACCTTTAACAGTGCATAACATAATTAATAGATTCATGGAATCTAGAGTTATTTCAGTGCTTAAAGGACAAGGGTGCAGGCCTACGCTGAACAACCGTGATCTTTGATCCCTCAGGCAGCACGGCATCTAGAATCGTAATTTATTTATAAGCGATATCACCACATGGGCTCAGGACAACTTTGGCAAACCTTTGTCAAGTTCCACAATACTTAGTTACATACAAAAATGCTAGTTAAAACTGCACTGTGCCAAAAGAAAGCCCTATGTTAACAGTGTCCAAAAGTGCCCTTCGACTTCTCTGGGCTCTGCGGCATCTGGGATGGACCATCATACAGTGGAAGCATGTACTGTTGTCAGATGGATCAGTAGTTCAGGTATTTATTTGGGATAAATGGATGCCCTGTGCTCTGGACCAAAAAAGAAAAGGATCATCCAGACTGTTACCAGCAATAAGTCCAAAAGCCAGGGTCAGTTATAGTATGGAGTTGTGTCAGTGCCCTTGGTAAATGTAACTTGCATTTTTCTGTGATGGCACCCCCTAATGCTAAAAAGTATACAGAGATTTGGAGCACAAAACGCTGCCTTTTTTCCAGTGACACCCATGCATATTTTAAAGACACTGCTAAATGCACATTTTGCACACATTACACAGTTCTGGCTGTGGAGTCCCTGCTTGCAGTCCCGAACTGTCTATAATAGAGAATGTCTGACGCATTTTGAAGTGCAAAATGTGACAACAAAGACCCCATACTGTTGTCCACATTTAGACTTAAGACAAGATTACACCTGAAGCACTTCATCAGTTGGTGGCTTTAGTCCCTAAACCTCTAAGTGTTAAGCGTGAAAAGCAATGGCAACATTACAAAGTGATAAATAGTTCCCCCTTGTTTTAAAATTGATCTAAGCTTATGTTAAACTTACTGTGTATGGGGGACTCTTATTTTAAAAACAGGAGATGCAGGTAGACTGAAGTCCGCATTTCACAGTGCCACACACCTGTATTTACATTGTTTTCTAAATGCTGCTTAGTATGCTTATGTGAATACGCTCATAGAAGCAATATTTATGTTTAAAAGGTTAAATTAAATGACGTGTCTGTGTGGCTTTAAGGAACAGTTCTCAGCCTGCAATCTTTTGACAACGTACAGTAGCATGCAGGATATACAGATTATACATTTATTCAGCACCACCCTCAAGATGAGCATAAGGCCAATATACCGAAATTCACTTTATGCAGAGGTTGATATTAATTCCTCGCTGTGCATTTATATGTATATATCTCTGTATGTCCCTGTTGTTGAATATAATGATAATTTAGCCTACATTTCATCCACAACAAAACTTAGGAGCAATTTAAGTTATTTGTTTTGTAAATTACCCACTTACATTTACTTGACAATATTTAGCAAAGCACCTGCTCATATTAAATCAATTGAATCAAAGCAACCTGGCAACTTTAATGGAGAAAAAAGCTTTCTTTCTAATATTATTTGTAAACTAAGTACTATTATTGCTTACATTAATAATAAATTAAGTTTTTAAAATAAAACTTTTTAAGCTAAAATCCAACTGGCTTATTCACTACAGCCAGTGAATTTATCATGATTATGATAAATTGTTGTTTTTCCTGACATTGTTCCTGACATTGTTCTTACAGTTTTGACTTTTTACAATATAATTATAGGTGTAAGAACTTTTCACATCAAAGTATTTTCAACATAAGTGTAAGAGATAATTCAGTCTAATGATAAAGTTTGATAACAAAATTGGTTTTAACCCTTGTGTTTTCTTTAAATTTACTCTTTCTTTACCTTTGTGGCTGTTTTTGCCCCATTGACTTCCATTATAAGGACATTTTTTTATTGCAAAGCCTCAACACTATATAATCAACATTTTTCTTGATTGTTGGTGGTTTTCCCTCCTAGGAAGAAATACATTTTTAAATGTTTACTTTTGATCATCAGCTGGCACAATTAACCCTTTAGATAGGCCTGTGCAAAACAAGTTTCTGGCTTTTATTTGGAGTTCTATGGAGTAAAACAACCATTTATAGTATGCGTGTGCATAAATACATTTACTACATTACTATGTTCCGAGAGCTTAGGTGCTTATTTAGATTTTCGCAAATATATCAACATAAGTGTACAAAGGTCTCTCTATCTCTCACACGCACACACGCACGCACGCACGCACGCACGCATGCATGCACACACGCACACAAACACACACACACACACACACACACACACACACACACACACACACTATACTCTATAGACCTCCATAACAAAGACTGAAACTAAGCTTTTTTCAGTAACTGATGATCGACTGTAAAATTACAAATTGTACCTCTTCCCAACAGAGAAAACCACCAAGAACAAAGAATGCTTAATTAAACAATGTTATGGCTTTGCAATCAAATGTCATTATAATGGTAGTAAATGAGGCAAAAACAGCCAAGAACTTAATGAAAGGGTAGTACATTTGCCCAGAGTGTATTACTGATTTTTAAAAAATTCCCCAAACCATTTTTTTTTCAAAATATGTGTCAAAATAAGATTTGTCACCAAAAAAACTACCATTTTCTAAAACACAGAGCATGTTGTGGCCAAATTAAGACTCATAACCCACCAGAAAACATCCCCAACAGCACAAAAGGGTTAAATTAATGTTGCAGATTTTGGAAAACAATAGAACATTAGCTAATTTAGCCAAGATATCATGGATGTCAGCTACTGTATATGGATATATACATACACTCACCGGCCACTTTATTAAGTACAACTTACTAGTACCGGGTTGGACCCCTTTTGCCTTCAAAACTGCCTTAATCCTTCCTGGCATACACTCTCAGAAATAAAGGTACAGGAGCTAGCACTGGGGCAGTACCTTTTTAAAAAGTACATATTTGTACCCAAAGAGTCCACAGTGGCATCTCAAAGGTGTATATTAGTGCCCAAATGTACCTAAAAAGTACCTTTGAGGTACCATTATGGACCCTTCAGGTACAAATGTTCCTTTTGAGCGCACATCAGTTAATTGCTGCAGATTTGATTGAGTTTAGGTGAGTGTGGAGGCCATTTGAGGCCATTTGAGGCCATCGTCATGTTCAATAAATTTGCGCTTTATGACATGGCATGTTATCCTGCTGGACGTTGCCATCAGAAGATGGGTACACTGTGGTTATAAAGGGATGGACATGGTCAGCAACAATACTCAGGTAGGCTGTGGCGTTGACACGATGCTCAATTGGTACGTCCATCTGGCACCAACAACCATGCCACATTTAAAGTCACCTAAATCACCTTTCTTTTCCAGTCTGATGCTCGGTTTGAACTGCAGCAGATTGTCTTGCATGTCTACATGTCTAAATGCCTTGAGTTGCTGCCATGTAATTGTCCGGTTATAAATTTGCATTAACGAGCAGTTGGACACTTATACCTAATAAAATGGTCGGTGAGTGTATTATGTATATATTGTAATTCATGCCAAGGAGTGACAGATTATTAAATTAAGGAAAAAAAAACTGAAGGAAAATTTCATCTGAAAATTTAAATTTCAATACTGCAATTACAGAATCCCCCATATGCACCAAATCTCACTTCACACTCTCTCTCTTACTACCTGTGAATCTCATGAATAGATTTGCCATAATGCTCCATCATGTGTCATCCTGGCACATTTTATATGCTGGCCATGTTTGCGGCGAAGGGACCGGGTTTAAATGTGTAATGCCTTCGGATTTCATTGTTATCAGTTTTGGAGGACGGACAAGTAGTTCTGAACTCCCGCTGCTCACATAATCAAAAGTGTGCCGGACAAAAAAGGGGCCATTATCACGGGCTACGAGTGCTTGTGTTTTCGAGCAGACCCCCCTGTACCCGGGTGTTCCACGCAAAGCCGATTATGTGCAGGTCTGCATCTCTCTCTCACACCGTGAACCTCGTGGTGATATTTCAGCGAGAAAATGGGTCAATGCCAAGCATCAGCAGGCTGCTGTTGCATATTAATGATGAAGCTTGGCTGTGACAGATGAGATTGGCCCACAAGGGTCTTCTCTCTCTCCCTCTCCTTCTCATACCCACATCCACATTCTCTTTGACTGCTTGTTCAAAAACCGAGCTGTCTACTGTCTAGTAGGCAGCAGACTTATAAGACAGCATGCTAGCTAAAATGGAAACACAAGCGACTGGATTTGGAGTGTTTCTTGTATAAAGCAGCACAGAGATAAGATTCACAATTGTTTTGTTTGATAAACGTCTCTTTAAAGGGTGTCATATGATGTTTTTTATGTTTTCCCTTTTTTCAGAGTTGTGTAGCTGTGTAAGATCTGCAAAGTTACAAAGCCTAAAGCTGCCTACAAAAGGATTACTTGTCTAAAAGAGAAGGTTGATTCAAACTGGCTAAAAACATCTTTATCAAATTATCCCTCTCAAATCTACTTCACTATATGGAGATGTTCACACAATGCTACCAAGAATGTCTATTTTGCCGGTACCTTTCTTTCAATCCATCCATCCAAAAATCCATGCATCCAATCAATCAATCAATCAATCAATCAATCAATCAATCAATCCTGGAAGACAATATACAGTATTGTCATTATTTTAAGCAAAACTTGAAATGGTGATCCCAACAATGGGGAAAGTTAGGGATTGTCTCAAAATTATAATTCTCCATAAAGTTAAATAGAACTACACTGCTCAGCATAATTGAGTACACTGCATTTTGGTGCATTTAAACAAAATAGATTTAATAAACACATATATTAAAATAATATTTAATAACCAAACATATTTAGAAATTGAAAGATAATACAATTAAATTCAAGCAAAATATTGCAAAAATAAATTACAACCTACAAAATTTATTTTTTTATTATTTAGTAATTTTATTATATATATATTATTTAAATTTTATTATATAATTTTTTATTAGTTAGATTTTTCCTCTTTTTAAAATATGTATTTACTATTTTTCTATAACATAAATTTGAGTGTGCTAGTTTTTGGACCGTTATTATCAGTTATTTTGTTAGATAAGCTCCAGATTTGGCTTCAGTACTGACTAATCTAATGTATATGCACAAATATAATATTGTATAGCTTTCTATTAAAAATATGAATTTAAAAGATAGATTTGTGAGGGGTGTTCTTATATATGCTGAGCACTGTATATCATGACATTTAATGTTGTTGAATATAAGTAGAGGGATAAAAGAAATAGAAACAAATTAAAAGAAATTATGTACCAACATTATGAATACATATGGAAAAAAAATCAAAATTCTAGTTTTTAATACTGTAATACATTCCAGTTGTCATGTGATGGAAATTTGTGCATTTTGCACTTTTGAGACTTTCCCTAACTTGCCCTTGTTGGGATCACAGTTTTACATCTTACAGACTTAAAGGGATGCATCATAAAGTAACACTGTTTATCTGTGACAGATAATAGAATTATGAAGAAGATGGTGAATGTCTAATGAATGTCCAATATAAAAGCAAATTTACAACACATAAGTATGACACTTATATTTGCTGATTGATTCCAAATACAAGTATAAGTACTAGTTCAATCCGGAAAACACTCACCGTCTGCATAATCCATAAACACGCATGTATTATGTATAATAGAGTCAGATAGTTTAACATCTCTACTGACAATTCCTGATGTTCAATAGAATGATCAGTAAAATAGGGATATAGCAGCTCATTTACATTTAAAGAAAATAACATTTTCACTAGCAACAAAAAGTGGGGAATAAAATGACACTTTATACAGTACATAATATGTGGGAGACAGTTCAGAGACAAAATTGGCTTACTTGCTTATTTATTTATTTTTAACTGCTTAAATACAATATAAATCTGCATTTAATTACATTTTCTTAAAAAAATCAGTTCTTCATCAAGTGTTTATTAAATTAATCACTTTGATTAATTTAATGAACAGTTGACAAATAGAATTTCTGCAATTGACATTACATAAATGTTTATATTTCTACATTAATATAAATATACACTCAACTACCACATTATTAGGTACGCCTGTCCAACTGCTTGTCAACACAAATTTCTAATCAGCCAATCACATGGCAGCAACTCAATGTATTTAGGCATGTAGACATGGTCAAGACAATCTGCCGGAGTTCAAACTGAGCATCAGAATGGGGAAGAAAGGTGATTTAAGTGACTTTGAACGTGGCATGGTTGTTGATGCCAGACGGGTAGGTCTGATGGTATTTCCTAAACTGATCTACTGGGATTTTCATGCACAACCATCTTTAGGATTTAAAGAGAATGGTCCAAAAAAGAGAAAATATCCAGTGAGCAGCAGTTCTGGGGGCGCAAATGCCTTGTGAATGTCAGGTCAGAGGAGAATTGCCAGACTGGTTCAAGCTGACAGAAAGACAACAGTAACTCAAATAACCACTCGTTACAACCGAGGTATGCAGAAGAGCATCTCTGAATGCACAACACGTCCAACCTTGAGGCAGATGGGCTACAGCAGCAGAAAAGGCACACCGGGTGCCACTGCTGTCAGCTAAGAACAGAAAACTGAGGCTACAATTCACACAGGCTCACCAAAATTGGGCAATAGAAGACGAAGAATGTTGCCTGGTCTGAATGTTGCCTGTTTTTTTTTGTTTTGTTTTTTGTGACATTCAGATGGTACGGTCAGAACTTGGCGTCAACAACTTGAAAGCATGGATCCATCCTGTCTTGTATCAATGGTTCGGGCTGGTGGTGTAATGGTGTGGGTAATATTTTATTTTCATTCTTTGGGCCCATTAGTACCAACTGAGCATTGTGTCAACGCCACAGCCTACCTGAGTGTTGTTGCTGAACATGTCCATCACTTTATGACCACAGTGTACGCATCTTCTGATGGCTACTTCCAGCAGAATAACCACCCTACCATAAATCTCAGATTGGTTTCTTGAACATGACAATGAGTTCACTGTACTCAAATGGCCTTCACAGTCACCAAAACTCAATCCAATAGAGCACCTTTGGGATGTGGTGGAATGGGAGATTCGCATCATGAACGTGCAGCCAACAAATCTGCAGGAATTGCATGATGCTATCATGTCAATATGAACCAAAATCTCTGAGGAATATTTCCAGTTGAATCCATCCCAGGAAGGATAGATGGCAAGGTGTACTTAATAAAGTGGCCGGTGAGTGTATAAATATATTGATTTTTCTATATTGCAACAACTCACAGAGACAGTGGCAACGTTGATTAAAATTAAATATTTTTTTTTTTTTGTTTAAAATATTTGTTTATTTAAATGACTTTTTAGTAGATGTATTATATAAGAGACTTACTTTGTTTACCAAATGATTGGATCTAATTTGATTTGCATTATAAACATTTAATACAAGTTAAAAAGGTATTATATTTTATCTCATATATTAAGTTTTTAATTATTATACTCCCAAAATCATTCAGCATAAATCTGCAGATTTTTTTAACAAAATTCTATGCAGAAAAAGCAAAAAATATCCACAGATTCTGTCTATTTCATTGATATTTAAAAAATGTTAATACCGGTACATTGCCACACCCCTAATATGTATATATACATATACAATTTTCTTTTTACTCGATCAACCACCACGTTTGCATTTTTAAGTCACCTTTTTCCACAATGTGTCCTAGGACTACCATTTCTTTACAGACTGTATCAAGTGCAGACTTAGAATTAGGCCAAAGAAAGACTTCCTATGAAGTAGCATGATCTGACAGTGTTGACACATTTGTTGTCTTAAAATGCTGCTTACATAGGCAGCTCACTATTAGAAAAGAGCACATATTCTTCTTCTTTTTTCTCAGGCTGTATTTATTCTCTGTCTTTTTTTCACTTTTTTTTCCCACTTTATACATCTCACCCTGGCATTCACATTCTATCATCTGGCTCTCTTTCTGTCTCGTTCTCCATTTCAGTTTCTTTCAACTCCACACCTGCTCTTTCTTTCTCTCTCGGTCCCCGCAATGCTAGGGTCTCAAGAGAATAAACATGAGATCGAGTCTGCTGGCATAATGTACAGAGGCTTTTTCGGAGTCAGTTCAGAGAAGACCTTGCTATGACTGAGGAGAATGATGGCACACAGTATAAAGCAGTGGTGGCGGCTGGGCTTTCAATCGTACCAGCTTTACAGGACTAGCCACCTCTGTGCAGAGTTCAAGGATAGGGTCAGGCCTTGAATCAATATCAGCACACCATATGAAATAAACCTTCTGTGCTTCAATCATTCTTTACTGAGTAAATAGGGGTTACTAGAGTTTGAAATGCTACAATGTAATATTTAACATCAAAGCATCTTTCATTATGTTAATGAACCTTGCTGCTTCTATGAAGTTAACTACAGAAATAATTTAGTCTCTTGTAAATCATTACTGCATTAAAAATGATTTGTGCAGTTTCCACTGTTACACTAGTTAGAATGCATAGACTTATTACTGACAGTGTAAACATTTCCATTCACACATTTAGCAGATGCTTTTATCTAAAATGACTTACAAGTGTAGATAAAAGAAGCACTTCAAATCATTAGAAAGATCCAGTATACAGTCTTGTCGTCGATCCTAGTTGTAAGGGCAAAAAATAATAACTTGACTTCTAGTTGATCATTTAGAAAAGTGACAGAAGGTAGATTTTTCCAATAAATCATCTGTTGAACTGCATCCTAATCATCACAAATACTGCAGAACACCTATTGGAATCCGCATAGACCCAAGATTCTCACAGAAATCAGTCAAGTTTGGTGAAGGAAAAATGGTTTGGGGTTACATTCAGTATGGGGGCGTGCAAGAGATCTCCAGAGTGGATGGCAACATCAACAGTCTGAGGTATCAAGACATTTGTGCTGCCCATTACATTACAAACCACAGGAGAGGGCAAATTCTTCAGCAGGATAGCGCTCCTTCTCATACTACAGCCTCCACATTAAAGTTCATGAAAGCAAAGAAGGTCAAGGTGTTCCAGGATTGGCCAGTCCAGTCACCAGACATAAACAAAACATTATTGAGCATTTCTGGGGTAAGATGGAGGAGGAGGCATTGAGGAGGAATTCAAATAATCTTGATGAACTCTGGAAGTCCTGTAAGAACACTTTCTTTGTCATTTCATGCAGTCGTTATTTTTCCACTGCACCATGACTTTATTTTCTATACTGTACATTATTTCTGTTAAGTTACAAAACTATTGTCTAAGCAGAGTCAGACCTTACTGTCCTAATTAAAAATCAAGGTATGATCATATTTTATTTTTTGGGAAAAAAGCATAATCTAGAGGCCTTTGCCTTTCATATTAGCCATTTCTGATACAAATGATCAACTAGAAGTTATAATTTGTTGTTCCTAAAACTTGGATAGGCTTTTTTGTCAGGAAGTGTTCACTTTCAGAAATAAAGGTACAGAAGCTGTCACTGGGGCAGTACCTTTTCAAAAGATACATATTTCTACCTGACGGGTCCATAACGGTACCTCAAAGGTAATTTTTAGGTACATTTGGGTACTAATATGCACCTTTTAGGTTCAACTGTGGACTCTTTGGGTACAAATATGTATCTTTTGAAAAGATTTGAAAAAAAAACAAACAAAAAAACTTTTGTCCGAACCTGACACATCAACATTTACTGCATACAGTGCTATATTAAAATACATTATATGACTTTACTTGCATGGCCGGCACAATGGCAGAAATCATGCAACGAACCACAGATTTCTACACTCTCAGAAAAAAAAGGTACGAGGTGGTACAAGTAATGTTCCTTGAGGAACAGTTTTGTACCTTTGAAAAAATTGTACCCTATATGATACAGAAATAACCTCTTATGATACTGTTCTGCGCCTTTTATTGTACAACTGAAATGAAAGTCCACAATTGTTCTCAAATAAAAGGTACAAAAGTGTTGAACAAATCCATTACAATATCTATGAAAATAAATATGACTGGAAAGGCAAAGTGATTTTAAGAATAATTTCCATATTAAAACACTATTCATCATTTAAAAGCATATAAAGAAACTGAATTATTAACTAATTATTAAGTTCTATAATAGAATAATACAAAACAAATGATAAAACATAAAACTATAGGTATTGTAAACTAAACATTTAAGGCTTTTTTAATAAACTTTTGTTAAGCATTTTGACACTGTTAAGGTACTGTCTTGTCACTGTGGTGGTACCTTTATGGATCACATTTGTACCTTTGATAAAGGTACAATATTGTATCTGCAGGTTTTAAAAACCAAAAGGTACATTTTGGTTTTCCATGGTACAAATCATGTTCTTAAAGGTACAAACTGCAATGGTACAAATTAGTTTCTTTGTCTTAAGGTACAATTCTGTCCTATAAAAAGGTACTGCCCCAGTGACAAGGGTTTGTACTTTCTTTGGTACAACATTGTTCCATTAGTGGCAATATTAGTGACAATATCATATTAGAGATAGTGGCAAAAAAGTGCTTTCTTTCATCCGTTCTTGTCACTTTATGTAGTTTGAGTTCATTGCCACTGACACATGTTTGGTTAGCTTATGTGTCATTTAAAAGACACAATACTCCGTAATATTTAATTTCACAGATATTCCATTATGTTAATAAAATGTTCCTGTTTCTTTGAAGTTAACTGTCTTTTGTAATCAGGTTGTAGATTGATTTAGCTTGAAGAAGAAACCATACAATTAAATACTTTGTTTGACTAAAATATGAATTGTTTCTTATAAATCATTAGAGGAATAAAAGACAGTTTTGTGCAATCCCCACTGTTAAACTAGTGCATAGACGTATTACTGATGGAGTTTGAGTTCCTTGCCACTTGCTAAACTAACGTTTCCATCCACCTATTTTTATGCTCATTTTGGAGATGCATATAAAAAAATCAGTTGATGAAAATGCCAAGATGCGCATACATTTTGAAAATACGCATATAAAACATATTCGCATAACTGAGCTAGATAAACCTTTTATTCAATAAGAAAAGATGCACATAAATTACAATGGAAACACTTTTACTGAACAAATTCCAGTATGTGCATTAAAAAAAGGTCATGTGATTTTGTTATAAGAGATCATGTGATGGTAAAAATGTGTGTGAATGAACAAACCAGCAGGCTGAGCACCAGCAGGCTGAGCACTAAAACATCTGAAATGTTGTTTTGGTCATTCTGAAACGCCGTAACCATTTCAGTATTAGTGGTGTTTTCTTATTAATCAACTGTCAAGAGCATCTGTGCTCCACGTCTCACGCCTTTAAACGCCACCACGCGTTCATTGCATGTCGGAAGTTATTTATAAAATAAGAAAAAGATTCACACAGCTTGTCCTACCACAGCAAATTCCGTAACTGTTGATGATTGGCAAAAGTTAAACAGGAAGCGATGATTTTTTGTTCTTTCTGACTCGTTGAATGGAACAAGTTATATTTGCACGTCTTTTATGTGAAATTCCAGTTTTGTGCATTAAATGTATTTGCATTTTTTGATGGAAACATAGCTTCTGTCACCTGTTGACTTGGTTATTTTGGTGTTTAAAAACACTTAACACTCAGCAATTGTACATGTATCACGTGGACTGCACTGGCATGACTGGAACAAAGACTGAACATGTAATGATGACACTACTGATTTCTGTAGATCTGCTTACAGATTCAAGTTTGTTTCTGTTCAATGGAAAGTTGCAAAAATGTTATACATATAAAACAAATTTTGTGCACTTGGTAGCCAAATTTGCAATGCCTGGTCCTATTTTTATGAATGTGGGAATAGTAAAAACCACAATTTAAATCTCACAACTAAATAACATCTAAATAAGCACAATCTGACATTAAATGCCTTATGTTTGAAGTGAGGCAATGACAATTTGGCATATGGCTTTATCCTTTAGAGCAGTGGTTCCCAAAGTAGGGGTCACAGAACAATGACGGGGTTGCTTGGTCATTTCCAAAAGTCAAATAAATGTTATTAAAAATAAACTATTACAATTTAATTTAATAATTAACTATTATAATTACTAAATTTTAACCATAACCCACAGAAGACAAAAATAGTAGTTTTTAATAGTAAAAAAACAACAACATGCAAATGAAAAGCCATCAGCCTTTCAATTTTGTTTCATAGGATTAAGGGTTAGGTTAGATTAACAACACAACAATAGCGTCAAATGCAGCAGATTGATTTCATAGTACCAGGTTAAACTTTCTGGCGCCTTCAAATACATTAAATAATCTGATTGGCAGGCTCCAAAATTAAACCAAGAATAGACTTGTCCACCAGTCTCTTTAGTTGATGTTAATATGAAATTAAATGAATAAATGACTATAAAATGATATGGTTAGACTGTTGCACATTTTTGTGTTGTCAATATGCTTGTGTTTATATAGGACTATTGTTGTGTGTGCAACGTTTGTATATTTATAAACCCCTCTGAGGCATTGTTATTTTAGGGGTTGAAGGCTGAAGATTTTGTGAACCCCTGATTTAAAGGATGTGCTGGTATGCTACAATGCAGACTAGTTTCTCTAATTCACAGTAATACCATTGACTGCAAAAAAATAAAAAGTGAAAATAT
>CAIGQZ010021958.1:540208-551852 GCA_903798205.1 Danio tinwini
CATCATGCTAGCAACTCGATTAGCATGTTATTAGCATTATGCTAACACAATTAGATTCATGCTAGCATCATGCTAGCAACTCGATTAGCATGTTATTAGCATTATGCTAACACAATTAGCCTTATGATAGCATCATGTTATCAACTCGATTACCCAGTTATTAGCATTATGCTAACACAATTAGTATCATGCTAACAACATTTGACTTGGTCAACTAATCAGGGTCTCAATATGATAATGAGGCACTCTAGCCATGCCCCAAACTTATCTCATAGATTAGCATGTTATTACCATTATGCTAACACGACTAGCTACATGCTAATCGTGTTAACACCAGTGTACCCCATCGATTTGCCACGCAAACCCCTCACATTTTCTTTAGGAAATGTACAATTCTAGTTATTATTATTATTTTTTTTTTATTATTATTATTATTATTATTTTTAATTGTGATGTATTAATGGCTACAAATAAAATATATTATAGTTTTGTTCCATGTAGCAATATGTTAATATTTTGATTCAACAATTTTCAATAATATTTGGTAAGTAAAGGATGAATTATGCTAAATTATGCTCTATATGATTTGTATAAGGGTTTAATAAATGTTTATTGTACTAAATAGTCTAAATCCTCTGCAGTGTTTTAATTTTTGTTTTTTAGCTAGCGAGTTATTTGTTCACATTACCCTTTATTAGATGAGATTTATTTTCATTAATTGCTGGTATATTGTATTGTATGTCCTTACAATGCCCCTGCTGTAAATCAGTCAAGGAAACTGATTTATTTATATTTAAGTACACTGTCTGGGTTACCAGTATTGGGGTGGTAGATGAGGTGTTGGGGTAGCAATGCTTTTTCTACGGGTGGCAATTACCACCCCGGTATATTCACACTCTTTTGGTAATTCATTAATATTTAAATACCAAATAACAATTGATAATAATTAGATAACATCACTACATTACATTATCTTAAGATAAAGTGAGTCATATATCTACTACTAATATCACAAAGCAGCATTGCAAATATATGTGTATATACATTTAACATTTGTCATTGGTCAATATAGCAGGTACAGTACACAGACCCAAACTCGTGGCATTGGTCAAGCCAATATGGCTGTGTATGATTGATTAACATAGTAGTAATGATTTTCTGTGTATGCATGCAAAGATTATTCAAAATCTTTTACAAACATTTGCAAATCGGATAAGAAAAATCTGCATAAAGGGATAGCTCAACCAAAAATATCACTATTTACCAACCTTGACTTGTTGCAAACCTGTTTGACTTTGTTTCTTCTGTTAAAGACAACAGAAGATATTTTGGAAAATGTTGAAAACCGGTAACCACTGTATTTTCATAGCATTTTGGTTTCCGACTGGATGTCAATGGTTACTGGTTTTTAACATACTTCAAACTATCTCCAAACTATCTCTTGTGTTCAATAGAAGAAAAAAAAACTCAAAGCTTTGGAACCCCTTGAGTGTGAGTCAATTTAAATTGTTGGGTTAGCTATATTTTAATAAAATACATATTCCTGTAAATTATAACTTTCACAAAGATTCTGGATTTTATTTTTTCCATATGTTTACTCAGTAAACTTAGTACTGATAAGGCATAAACCAGTTTGCCAAAAGATAAATGCATTCAAGATGTTAATTGCAAACAAATCTTAATATCTTATGCAGTTTTGCTGCTCAGTGTTTTTACATAAACAAGATTAAATGAAATACTGGTATTTACCCACCTCAGAGGAATCCCGTATGCCTGCAAATTATAGTGTCCCTGCATGTTATGTTGGGATAACAGAAAGTAGTTTAAAATCCAAAATCATACACGGGCTTTAAGATGTTGAACTGCATTAACACAAGACTTGATCTGAAAGTTATACCAGCATATGTTTTAGAAAAACAGACATGTAAATGCTGACAGAAGGACGAGATGAGCAGTAGCTATCAAATATCTCTTAAAAAATAACCACACACACACACACAAAATGAGGCCTGTTTGAGCAATAAAGGAGGAGAGCTGAATTAGTCCGGCTTTAGAAGAAACTGGAAATAGAGAAAGCCTTCACAGCAACTGTATGGTGCCTGAACAGGAGCCCTTAAGCGTGTCTGGCCAGAAATGATTGTGAGAGAGTTCAGTCAGTTAAATTGGTTGACACCGAATGCGGTTAAGTCAAACGAGCATGTTGGCTCAGGAAAGAGTAAATACGCTTGGATTAGATGCAGCAAATCAAATAAAGCTACAAAGAGGCTGAAGCTCATGCTACCAGGGCACAGAAGGCTGAACCAAATGGCCTGTTACTGTGCTGGATAATACTGTTGAGACTTGAGACTGAAAATAAAACATACGAAAGAAAATGCAGGTATAGATAGACTTAAATTTAAGATTTATGTATTTATGCTGCATCAAAAACGTCCATTCATCTAGAATTCACTTTAAGCAGAAGAGTTTCATTAAAATACATGAACATGTTAATAATAAACAAATATAAACTTTTTTATTTTTTATTTTTTTCCTTATTTAAATACATAATAAAATTACATCAGAAATTCAAACAATTATATTTAAATAATTATACACCTTTAACCAGTATGCAAATTATACATTAATGAATGGGGGGGGGGGTGCATTTATTTAAATTACATCTAATTTATTTATTTATTTAAATTTTTTTTAAGTGTTCATTGTTTTGTGGGATAAGCTATTTAGTGTATTCTGACCTGATTAGCTACTTTCGGCTAACTTTAGGTCAAACTATACAATGCATCTAATTTGACTTTACTTTTAGGCTTTATGTAAAAACAAACACCTATTTTAGGAGAAATCAGTCTTGTGAACTCTTACGGTGATTATCAGTGGTCTAAATCTGCCGGTTTCAGACTGTTGAATGACTTTTTTTCGCATAGACTGATTGGCACGAATATGCATTTACAATAGGATGAATCGTTATGGGGTGGTCAAATGGATATTTATTATTTTAATTATTAACATTATTATTTAAAATACAGATCAGAGTGAACTTTTTCTTAGATTCAAAGGGCTGATCCCCCCATACATTTTGTTTTGGCGTACTTCAGGGGGGATCTAGTCTTAATTAGGGGATCAATCTCCCTCAAACTCCCCCCCCAAACCCCCTGTAATTTGCACCCTGCTTTTTGCATGATTTTATGACATTTCAAAATAGTATATGATAAACTATTAGTATTATAATCACTTTACAGTTTTAACCATTAGGTTTTACCCATTAATCAACATATTCTTAATTATTTAAAATATAATGCGATCAAAAATATAAATTAATTTATTTCAGACACCAAAAGTGCTTGATTTTTGTATTCACATACAATTCTTTATCCATTTTGAATAATAAAAACGGAAAATTGAAATACTGAAACTGTTAAGATACTGTATCTGTTGTGCAATGAGGGAAAGAAAACATAGTTAATGTTTATTATTATTGATATTTAGACCTACAGGTTGCATTTTTGTAATTATTGCAGAATAAAATTATAAAATGTAACAATAACACAACTCTTTATTGTTTATTGATGACAAACAGATACAACTATTTAATAATACATCCAAAATCACCTGTTTCCCTCCTATTTTTACAAGTGTCTGACAAATATGCACAACATTAGATTTAAGGGTGCAGCGTGTAAGTTTGACACCCAGTGGTGGAACTAGGTATTGCATTCCTGGATCAAAACAAATGCAAGTGCAGGTTGCCAGATCAACAAGGCTGACGTCGTGTTTGAAATAAAAGCAACAGCACATGATTGAAGGAATATTTTTCATATTAAAAGTAGTTTTTGTTCTAACAAACACCTGGAATTTATGTTTTAGAAACGGGTCTATTTTTTTGCAGCTGAACAACAGAAAACTATGACAATTATCACCTCAGGTATTCTTATGTGCTTTATTCAGTGTTAAATGCTAATAACGTGAGTTTGAATGCCATTTTACATGACATTTATTGCCATACTGAAAGCAGCAGCAGACAGCACACCTCAGATTAAATAAAACCATTTGAAATTGAACTGTGACTTAAAACCAACACATAGTTATTCATTCAGCATGTACACTTAATAATGTTAAAGAGGTGTAATATGTAATAATTAGATTATAAACCTTACCATTTCGTGAGTAAGTTCATATTCTGTGCTTCTGAAAGGCTGTATTTAAATTTCTGTCGTGTTTCGTCTCGTGCAAACAGCCAAATTGCTTATCACTGCAAATCTCATCATGTAGCGTGTTGTTAGGACACTAGGTTACAATGTAACCTGCTAACCTAATGTTTATGTTCATAATATTTATATTGTTTGCTAATTAATAACCACCTAATGTGGAACTCTGAATCTGAGCCTCATTTTGGATTCTGCTACTGTCCACCGGAGGTCGCATTTCGGTCATAGACACATGCTTTGAGAGCCTGTCTGAATGAATGAATGAATGAATGAATGAATGAATGAAATACACTTTTTTTTTTTCAGCGAGGCAACCCGGGGTGCTGCAATATAAATGGCTAAACTGGCATTGGGCAGGTTAAAAGAACTTCATTTGCAAAGCCGAATGTGTGACTTCAGCACTGGTTTTCAGATAAACAATATGTTCACTTGGCATGTTTTTTTTTTTTATATCTGCAAACATGTTATGGTATTTTTATGCTTTAGAAGAGTCAAAATCCTACATACAGCACCTTTATGCATGTTAAATCTAATGACGTTCAAATGCACACATCTTAAATTGACTTCTACAGTAAATAGTTTGATCATGGATTTTCCAATAAATCTAACCTTGCTGTCAAAAAGATCTAAAATATCACTAAATCTTTATTTAGACTAAACAGACCCGGTCCTGCCTCTGTTGAGGAAACAATGTGTGGTTATGTATCGACATAAGCCTTCAAACAACAATCGATTCAGCCGGCCTGAAAAGCTGATGCAAGTCCATTGTCAAACACAAGCTGAAACATTGCCTGCCGTCATCGGATGAGTGCAAATCTCAGGGATAGAAGAGAAAGACAGAGACCTGGCATAGTGGCAGTGCTGCAGCAGTGCATTCTGGGTCTCCAAAGAGGCCGACATGAGATCTCATTTCATCTCATCTGCTCCAACATAATTGCTTTGTGTCTCCTGAGTAACATAGTGCTGATTGGTATAACTCCTTTACAGATGATTAGATGAAGCGTCAGTGTGTTGGGGTTTTTCAGGGTGTGCTAAAATCAGAGGGACTTCAGGGACAAGTGGACAGCTCCATCACCTGTCTATGTGTCCCGAAGATTTAGGATTTTCAGTTTTGCTTTTTCTATATCATTTTAAACCTGTTAAGTGTTTCTGTCATGACAAGTGAACAGGGAGGGCTTTGAGTTGTCAACTTTGAATCAGACTGCAGTTCTACATTTAAATTACACTGAAGGACACATCATTTTTGCAATAAGAACTTGACTAGATTCATATCATATGTGACCCTGGGCCAAAAATCCAGTCAGTTTGGAAATAGCCCAAAAAATACATTGTATAGGGACAGTATACATTTTCCTTAAACCCAGTGTCATTAGAAATATGTGCCCAGGGATAAATTTGTTAGAACTGAGAAAGATGTACCCTATGTTTTTTTTTTGTAGATTTGGTTTCACAAATCACCTAGAGGGCAACGTGGTGGAGCAGTAGGTAGTGCTGTCGCCTCACAGCAAGAAGGTCGCTGGTTTGAGCCTTGGCTGGGTCAGCTAGCATTTCTGTGTGGAGTTTGCATGTTCTCCCAGCATTCGCGTGGGTTTCCTCTGGATGCTCCGGTTTCACCCACAGTCCAAGGACATGCAGTAGAGGTGAATTGGGTAAGCTAAAATTGTTCGTAGTGTATGAGTGTGAAGTAAAACCATATGCTGGATAAGTTGGCGGTCCATTCCGATGTGGCGACCCCAGATTAATAAAGGGACTAAGTCAACAAGAAAATGAATGAATGAATGAAATCACATAGAGGCCACCGAGTACATTTTTGCCATTCTCAACTACAATACTGGGGCACATTTTCCCATCTTTGTGTTGTCCACTTTGAATTCGACAGTAGTTTTACAGTTAAATTACCTTGAAGGACACATAATTTTTGCAATGAGACAACTTGACTAGATTCATATCATATGTGACCCTAGTCCACAAATCCAGTCAGTTTGGAAATAGCCCAAAAACACATTGTATAGGTCAAAAGTACATTATTCATTATTAAAAGTTTACAATTTCCTAAAATCCAGTCTCATTGGAAATATGTGCCCAGGGATGCATTTTTGAGAACCAAGAAATAGTTCTCAATTGTAGTTTTGGTTTCACAAATCACCTAGAGTCAAGGTTGTGGGTTGGGAAAAGGAGCGAGGACTCAATTGCAGGGAAAATGGGTATTTATTAATAATAAAATAAAACAAACATCAAAATAAACTACCCCGAGGGGGAAAACATTAACAAAAACATACAAAAAACTTCACAGGGCAGGCTGGCAGGGATCAGGACAGGACAAGGCTACACATGGCATGACAGGACAAGGAGAATCGATGACGAACTGGCACAGGACAGCAGACATGAGGAGATTTTAAGCAGAAGTAAATTAACACAAACAGGTGAACATGATAAACTAATAATAGGTTAACAAGGAGGGTAGGGCTAGACAATAGATGGGAGAGCACATGACAAAGACAAGCCATGTGCTCACATAAAACTAGAACACGCAGCCAATGAGAGAACTCATTAACTGCGTGTTCATGACAACACAAGCACGCAGTGCATGTAAACAAGCACCACGTGCTAAACACAACACCAACAGAAGACTAAACATGAGACACGAGCACACGATAGATGAAAACATCTTACCGTGCAGTCACACATAAGCAACGCGCATGTTTCATCTCAGCGCCAACCGAAACCAAAACCATCCAGACTGAGACGCTGAGAATGAAACAGCGCGATGCCGACAGAACAAAACACAAACACGAGTACGAGAGCGCGCACGTCACAAGCACATGCAGACCACGCGCATTCGCATCAAACGGGAGCGCGCACGGTCTGCACGCACTCATGACGGCGCGCACACATTGACAGAACACGAGTGCACGACCCGAGAAAACTCGAGCCGAGCACAACAGGGCATGACAAGACAGAGCTAGTGTCCGGACTCTGCCACCAAGACAAGAATTTACAAGACCGGAGTGGCAGAACCCTGACACCAAGAGGCCACCGTGTACATTTTTGCCATTCTCAACTACAATACTGGGGCACATTTTCCCATCTTTGTGTTGTCAACTTTGAATTCGACAGTAGTTCTATATTTAAATTACATTGAAGGACACATAATTTTGCATTGATATAACTTGAATATAATTATATTATATGTGACTGACCCTGGACCACAAATCCAGTTAGTTTGGAAATAAACACATTGTATAGGTCAAACGTTTACATTATTAACAGTATACATTTTCCCTAAACCCAGTCTCATTGGAAATATGCGCCCAGGGATACATTTTGAGAACCGAGAAATAATTCTCAACTGTAGTTTTGGTTTACAAATCCCCTAGAGACTGCCATGTACATTTTTGACAATCTTAACTACAATATTGGGGCACATTTTCCCATATTTGTGTATAAATCTGACAGTAGTTCATTCATTCATTCATTCATTTATTTTACTTTGGCTTAGTCCCTTTATTCATCAGGAGTCACCACAGCGAAATGAACCACCAACTTATCCAGCATATGTTTTATGCAGTGGATGCCCTTCCAGCTGCAACCCAGTACTGGGAAACACCCATACACTCTTACATTCACATACATGCACTACGGTGAAATTTAGTTTATTCAATTCACCTATACCGGACGTCTCTGGACTCTGGGGAATTCCCCGGAGCACCCAGAGGCAACCCACACGAACACAGGGAGAACATGCAAACTCCACACAGAAATGCCAACTGCCAGCCGAGGCTCGAACCAGCGACCTTCTTGCTCTGATGCGATCGTGCTACCCACTCCGTCACCGTGAAGCCCTTAAAGGTAACTATTAAACTAAATTATTATTATGACAATCAATGGAATCGGGACACCACTACTGAATATAATGACCCAGCCGGGACTCGAATCAGTGACCTTCTCGCTGTGAGGTGACAGTGCTAACCACTGAGCCACTGTGCTGCTCCAAATTTTACAGTAGCTCTACAGTTAAATTACACTGAAGGACACATTATTTTTGCAATGAATTACAGGTGATCCTGTACCACAAATTCAGTCTTATGTTGCACAGGTATCTTTTTGGAAATAGCTAAAAACACATTGTATGGGTCAAAGGCATATATTTTCCTTTTATGCCAAAAATCAGGATCAGAATATTAATCAGAATCAGAATATTAGGTAAATTCTTAAATTTTATTCCTTTGCGGCTTGCAGGTTAGTGAATGAGTCTTCATATACACATATAACTAAATAAAAAAATAAAAATAAATAAAAATAAATGAATATTTAATTTTTACAATCTTCAGTTCCCCTTCATAGGGAACTCTAACGTGTGTCTGTAATAACAGACTTTTGGGAGTACTTCAGACGACCAATCGCTTCTGATGATAAGAAAACGGGCCAATGAAATGCCAATTGAGTTGGCGGAGCTGAGCTCCACAGCTGAGACTGATGAGCTCATCAGGGCTATATAAGCCAGCTGCTGGAGTCAGATCCTCAGAATTGTTGCTTCAGAGCCGATCGTGAGCTGAACAACTTCTGCTAAGCTGACTTCCAGAGAAGAAAGCCTTACCTTCACCAGTGCGGAAAGAAGACGTGCGAGTGGCGGGCTGGGTTTCCCGTCCTCTGGGCGTTTCGCTGGTGATCTAAAAGAGATTTTCCTAAGAGAGCAACACAGTCAATCAACACGTCTTTTTCAAGACGCTGTTCTGACTGTGCGTTTCTGGATGCGGTGGTTCCTATCTCCGGATGATGGGCACGGGTATCGCATGACAGGACTGGGGGTCCAGCATGTCGATGCGGTGCCCGCGGACAGCTCATGCTCTCAAAGCGAGGGCGTGGTTGTTGCATTACTGCTTCGGCCACCCCTGTTGCTCCCTGTGAAAGCGGTTAGCACGCGGGCAGATCTGAGGATCACAGTGGGGGTTTATCCGTCGCCTCCGGGCCCGCGGACCCCCCACTCCTCCACAGCGTGCCCCATCCAAGCTTCGGGCGGTTGTACAGTTCATCCCCCGGGATGCCCGCGCCTCCGCCTGATGACACCGGAGATCAAAGGTCCATCGCGACATCGGAGGGCGAGCTGTTATGCTCAAATGACAGACTGGGCTCACTTCCATCCCACGGGGTGCAATGCGCGGTCACGGTTCTCGAATCAGACATAACAGCTGCGCTTCCTGGGCTGTTTCGGCAGTGCGGCTGGAGATGGCTTGTCCCCCAGTCTCACCGCCGGACCGACTAGAGGGTGTGACGTGCGGGCTGATCTAAGATTAATCTTCCAGCCCCCGTCCCCTTCTTCCCAGGGGCGCACAGTGAGCACGCGCTGGCATAGAGGGCATTTTTTTCTGCCCGGTTCACGTGTGCTTCCGCCTTCACCTCCCTTGATGGCGAGGCGGCCAGTGGGTACGAAGCTATTTCCTCAGGTGGTGGGCGCCGCCACCTGGAGGGGTAAGCTGAGACCCTTGTCTAAGGCGGGTGGGTTATCTGTGTCTATCAAGGCCAGAGCCCACACCGCTGCGGGCCATGCCGCTTCTGCCATGCCCCATGGCCTCCTGGCTGTGCTGCACAGGGGCAGTTCTTCCCCAGACTTATGCGTAAGCGTCTCACGGCGATCGACTATGCTCTCATGACATTCAAGTCGGCCGTCCATGCCCTGGGGAAGATGATGGCCACATAGTGGTCCGGAAATGCCACCCTGGCTTGCCCTGTAGATATGCGCTGCGCTGACAAAGTACGCTTTCTTAGTGTGCCCATATCCCAGGCAGGCCTTCTCGGCGACACCATCGGGGATTTTACCCAGGAATCCTCAGTGGTGAAAGATCAGCCGTGCGCGATGGAGCAGGTCATCTCTTGGTGGGCTCTCCCCATCAGACCTGTCCGCGCTGGCTGCTCCTTGCCGAGTGCGCTCTTCCCGCCCGCGGGGAGTTGACGCTCCCGTCACAGGTCGCCGTTAAGTCCAATAACTGGACTGCGAAGCGAACCTGAGGCGGGCCACTTGGAGAGGAGGAGAACCGTTCTTTCCCCGGTGGAGGCCGGGGCTCCCCCGCGAATGTATAATGAGTAGCGATCCGAAAAGAGCGGCTTTTCCTCCCTCTGGGTGTGGAAGCCCAATTGCTGCCAGCATGGGACGCACTGCCTTCTAGCTCTCAGCTTTGGTGCATTTCGCCACAGGCTTGAGGGCGCCAGAGGATGAGCTCCTTTCTCGCACCTCCAGCCACTCCGCGGGATCCCGGGAGTAAGGTAAGAGTCAATCTCTTATTTTCACCTCTTCCTCGGGACGCTCTGCTTCCCGGGATGAGCACTCCCCATCCCGAAGCTGCCCCTCCGCGGGTACGTCAGCGATCGTTCCGGGTATGCTGCTAGTTAGCGGGCTCTGTCAGTCTGGTTAGCGCTGCTCAGCCTGCGCAGTAGCTCAGGGGGACGGTCAGACTCGGCTATGCGTTTCAATTCGCTGTTGGCCTCCCGAGTGCACGAGTGTGTATTTAAGGGATCATCGCTATGCCACTCCCTGTCTCGCGTGAGAAGATTATTATCCTCCTGGCGAAGGATATAATCAAGCCAGTCCTCCAGCCGAGATGAAGAGCGGGTTACGCCCCCCTTCATCGTATCCAGAAAGCGGTGGTTTATACCAATCCTATCTGCGTGTTTTGATCTGTCATCTGTTCAGGATGTCTATCAAGATGCTCATGCAGAAACGCATCCCCCAGTGCGTCCGTCCGTGGGATTGGTTGCAGCTATAGACCTGAAGGATGCTCGCTCCATGTCTCGCTCTCTCCCTCCTTATACTGTGATTTTTCCGGTGTTCGACGGGGGGCCGAACATGGTGGCAACAGTCCTCCCATTCGGGCTGTCCCTGTTTCCATGCGTGGAGGATGCCCTGTGCGTCTTTGGCACACGCGCATCTGCATTTTTTGATTATTCATTGACTATTTTTAGATCTCTGAACTGATCGATTATGCACAGGGACCTGGTGCTCCGGCACCTCAGCCTGTTTGGGTTTTGGGTCAACCGAGTATGAGCGGGCTCTCCCCCGGGCAGAGCTTCTCTCATCTCCGGTCGGAGCTGGACTCGGTCTGCATCACGGTGCGCTCTTAGCGCGCTTGGCTAGCGCTGTCCTGTCTGATTAATTCAGCAGTTATATTGGTCTCACTGAAATTATTCAGAGGCTCCTGGGGCATATGACATTTTGTAGCCGCTATCACGCTGCTCAATTGTTCATATGAGACTAATTCAGCGCTGGCTTCGCGATCGGGTCCCCAGATGGGCATGGCACGCGGAGAGGCACCGGGTTTACGTCACCACGCTGTGTCTCCGCACCTTCAGCCCCTGGATGGATCTTGCCTTCTACGGGCCTGAGTGCCCTTAGAACAAGTTTCCAGTTATGCTGTCATCTTGACAGATGCTTCCAGTATGGGCTGGCG
>CAIGQZ010021958.1:553585-584685 GCA_903798205.1 Danio tinwini
TAATAATAATAATAATAATAATAATAATAATAATAATAATAATAATAATAAGCGGTGCCTCCTTTTCGGAGTGAGTAGACAGCGCCTCTTAACAGACCATGTAGAGCTGCTGGCTGGGCGACACCTAACACATTATCGAGATTATTCCTCGAGTGGAGTCAGTTTCCTCCCGGTTACTGGTTACCCCAGTCAGCCGAGAGGAAATTAATTCGGTGTCAATAAATGCTTGCCGCGCCAGGCTCCCTAACCCGGAGATGCGTGCGCATTTTCTATTCTACTAGTAAGTTTCCCTTTTCAGGTGAACCTCAGTGTATAGTCTGGTACGCCCATCTGGTCTACCCGCATACTGAGGTTCGTTGCCAGCTATGTGCATTCCCCTGTCTAGGTGATGTCATATGCATTATCCACCATGGTGTGTTCCCCCTATTCAGGCGGACCCATGTCTTCCCTAACCGCTAACCAGCTTATCATATGTAGCACTCCCCCTCAATAGGGCTAGTCCATATGCTTTCTTACCATCAAGTCTCCCCCTCCGGGTAGCAGGTGGTCTCCGCAGCGTCCTCCCCCTTTGGGGACTGGCACGCTTTCCCAACGTACTGTCGTATCTCTAAAATCCCTAGTCTATTTTAGCTAGGTAAAAGCATTACGACCCCCGATCTAAATCGTATTATTCCCATGTAATGGTAATTTTTGGGCCTAGGGGACGTTGGAAGGTTGCGCTTTTGGTGATGTCAGTGCGCTCACGCATTGCTTGGCAAACTGCACATCAGGAGCGTGACGGGCTTAGCTGCTGTGGCGCTTTCCAGAATATCTCCCAAAAGTCTGTTTTACAGACACACGTTGGAGTTCCCTATGAAGGGGAATGTCTGGTTACGTCCGTAACCCTCGTTCCCCGAATAAGGGAACGGAGACGTGTGTCTCTACTGCCACAGCACCTAAGTCTCCAGCTGGGAGCTGAGTGATCGGCTCTTCAGCAGGCAATTCTGAGGATCTGACTCCAGCAGCTGGCTTATATAGCCCTGATGAGCTCATCAGTCTCAGCTGTGGAGCTCAGCTCCGCCAACTCAATTGGCATTTCATTGGCCCGTTTTCTTATCATCAGAAGCGATTGGTCGTCTGAAGTACTCCCAAAAGTCTGTTATTACAGACACACGTCTCCGTTCCCTTATTCGGGAACGAGGGTTACGGACGTAACCAGACGTTTGTTTTCTAGTTAGTTGCAAATAATACAACTTCAAATAAACTTCACTTATCAGTCTAATGCGATGCGATTGAAGAAACTGTTGTTCCCTCCTCTAACCTAATCCAATGAAACAATTTAATAACCATAATGATACACGCCTGTGTTCTGTACTGATGTGCAGCTGACCCAGATCACATGACAATTTTTTTTTGGTAAAAAAAATTACATTTAGAATTTGTATGTACATAAATCATAGCAATATAAATACAAAATAACTAAATTAAACTTATAATATAAAATAAATAAAGTAAATATGGCTACAACAGACGAAGATCATGTTCCATTAACATATTCTAAAATTATCTACTGTAAACATACCAAAACTTAATCCACTTGTTAAGTGGTGATGTATGGAATAATGTTTTGGGGTCCAAGCCGCTACTCATTTGAATTGAGAAAATATTTGTTCAGTCATATCACACATTAAAGTGAATTTTGTATAAAATCATGGTGCACACGACAGTCTCTGTACATCATAGACACCTATACTTTAACAATTTATAATAAATTACTCACTTTCTGGCCATCAAATATTAGGCATGGATATATATATATATATTGAAATCGTGATTTTCGAAAGAATTACATCGCTTTGTAAACCGTTTATTATTACCATTTGTTGAGTCTCCCCATACAGTTTGATAGAGCGCTTGGACCTGGAAGTTGCTTTGCGTGACGTCACACTTAAACTTTTAAAGCCAGTTTTCCTCAGATTCCAGATTTTTGATTATATCTTAGTAAAGCATACATCAATTGAAATATTATTTATTCAGCGTTCAGATTATGAAAAACTAAAGATTTTGGGATCCACGGTTGCATAGTTTTGTCTTAAAACACTTTGGTCAGATTCTTACCCAAAACTATTGTATTACTTTATAAAGCATGGAATAAGTGCACAAGTGGGCTGAGTTTTTGGTATTTCTAAAAGTGCTTATGTCATTCTAGAGAGCTGAATTGAACTAAATTTCTTTTGTGTAGAAGAAAAGAAATCAAACGTGCATAATGACATGCAGGCGACTAAGTGGTGACAATGTTCAAACTGAATGAGCTATTTCTTTAAATAGCAAAGTTATGATAAGATTCAATTTTACAATACTAATCATAATAATAAACATAAAAACTTACCATAGTATGTTTAAGATTGTGCAAGTAGCAAGTCCTCCTAGCACAGATCTTCTGAACCATAAGACCTGTACAAAATATTGCATTAATCTAATATATAATACCATTTACAGTAGTCTTTCAATAACAATAGGGATTTGCATGATTTTAATTTTAATATTACCTGAGATTTAACACTGGAGATTTCAGAAAACAAAAAAGGCATGACGTTGACAATCCCACCTGATTGCAGAAAAGAAAGAAAGAAAGAAAGAAAGAAAGAAAGAAAGAATAAACAATTAAAACAATTCTCAACCAGTATAACTATATTTGGACTTTGTGTAATTTACACTACGTGTAAAAAAAAACTTTTCTATCAAACTACTGATAAAATGTGTTAACACACTTAGAAATATAGAAATATGACGTTTAAGATATAAAATTTAGATATATGAAAATTTGGCCTTAAGCTCTTAATGCATTTATTGAAATGTATTGCATGCTAAAGCCAAATAAATTCTGTTTTATTTTGATCACATTTGGTTCATCAATGGCTATTGAACGGGAATAAATGTCTTAATATATGAAGAGTTAAGATGCAAAAGCTTGTAAGTGCCCTCTGGAATTTTCTTCTAAAATTAGCATTTTTCTCAGGCTCCTATATATCTTGATTCAGTAATCTCACCTTTATAGCAAATAGCAGGTTATTTTCATCACTTTTAACATGAAATAACTATAAAAGTAAGACATAAATGTAAGAGGCTAAGAAAATTGTTTATTGTGGAAGAAAATTACAGATAGAACTTGGAGGGTTTTGCATCTGAACTCTTCATATATTATTTTACTGTTAACTGTGATGTGATGTGTCAATTAGTACAGCATTATAAAAACACTCTAAAAAACACAAAACACAACATAGTTGAAAGTTTGCTTTGCTCAAAATTACATCAATTAGGTTAATACCTCTAGCTGGCCCAGGAAGAAAACATTATTATTAATTGTAAATAAAAAAAAAACTAAAAATATTTTACACTATATTACTTAGACTTGAAATAAGCTTTTTAGTATTAAAATGGGTATTTTAGAGAAGACATTAATGAAAACAAAACACCTACAGACTGTAAATACATTTTCAGTACACTTTACAATAACGTCATATTACTTAGGTCCAAATCCCAATTCTTCCCCTTAGCCCTTCCCCTTACCCCTACTCCTCGTTTTGCACATTCACATGAAGAGGTGTCCCAATTATTTTTAGCGTGAAGGCGTGGGGCTAAGGCGAAGGGCTAGACAGCCCTTAAAACAATTTCTCAAAATACACCAGCTACAGTACAATGGCAACATGGCTGCATTCGCCAGACGGGAGATGCACAAAGTACTATTTTTTGGCATTATTAAGATTTTTTACAACAAACAAGCATATGTTTTATTACACTTGTCACTGTGTTCATGTTTTACGACTATCCTTTTTAAAATCAAATGATAAAAAATGTTACATTTCACTATCTAAAATCTATAATAATTAAATTAATCTTTTTTTATGTAGCGCTTTTACAATGTAGATTGTGTCAAAGTAATAATAATAACTCCTGTATAGTAACTGTATAGTAGTCCCATAACATACTTTCACCTCTGTCACTCGAATACCCTGTCAGAAACGATTAGAGCTGGGGATTACCTTTTTACAGTGTCTGGTAAAATGTTTTGATTTCTTTTGCACAGATGAATATGGCCACCGTGTAAAAACACAGTACAGTTGCTTACTGTCACATTATATCGTTATGATAAAATTATATCATTGACGACATATGATGACATGTGCGGGTGTTGTAGTGATGTCCCATTTCTTAGGGGTAAATTTAAAGCCCACAAAAACTAGAATTGGGATTGAGCCTTAATGTTAGTGGATGTATTTACTAACATAAACAATCAAAGCACAATATATAATCATATTTTTTTAAGATTAAGGAAAATAAAGTATAACGTACACTCTAAAAAAAGGGGGTTATTTTTTCTACCCAAATCTTGGGTTGAGGCATTTGGGTAATTTTTGGGGGTTATTTTCAGAGTCTTGGGCAGTTTCAACCCTGCTCTTTGAGTCAAATCAACTCACAGCAGGGGCTAACTGAGATACCACATATGTGACGCTGAGTCAAAACAACACAATTGCTGGGTCATCTTTCGCGGGCATTTTTAGATCATCGGCAGGAGGAGGAAGGCGCTTTTTGAGCAGACTGTCTTCGGCATTTCAGGTGAAATAAAGGTTTGTATTTGTATTCGTATCATTTCTCATCATCGTATCATCTGATGAATAGTGTTTATAATCTAGGGTTAGCCCTATTTAACAGGCGGCCCACGCACGAATCAATTTTGGCAATTCTGTGACCCGCATGTACGTTATTATATTATTATTGTCCAGGTCTAACAAATTAATCTATTTAACGTTAACCTTACATGATTTTAGTCCACAACATTACTCGAGTAAACCATATATTGTCGCGTCATGAAGGGTGTAGTCCCAATAGGGCTAGGCGATACTGTGCCCGCTGTCCGGTTATTTTGATTATTTGAGCGCCTGTGCTGCATTTGAGCGCGGTTCGTTTCGCCGGCCAGAGTGCGGTTTGCATGAAGTCTGAGCACTTATCCCCACGCCAGCACTGAACTGGTAATGTACGCTGTCTGGAACTGCTTAGATGCAAATTTCTCGCTGTTCGGTGAGACGAGTGCATGTTACAGCGTCATGTTAATGAACCTGTCCGAACGCGTAAGCTTTAACCTTGCAATTGGTCCCGATAAGCACACGTGAACATTTCTCAGCGACAAAAGAGGAAAATCAACAAAAGGCTAACGTTACACAGAGAGTCAATCGTCACCGCATCACAAACTAGAAATAAGGAACCATAAAGCAATATTGTTCGGATATCACTGCTGCTTTCTACAGAAACGATCATAACATAATTAATTACCTTTTTGAGTGTGATATGCTTTAACTATGAACAAATTACAATGTGATTTGAGCTAAAAACTATTTATTTAAATTCAGATTCATTCAAGGAAATGTTAATTTATTTAGATAGTCATTAAATCAAATCAATTAGTCATGTTCAATCAATTCATAGACTTTAAAAAACAGACTGCTGCAATTTTTGCGAGAAACTTAAACTGCATGATAATTTGTTGTTGTATTTTTGGTGGGACCTCATGGTGGGAGAATAGTGATATCTATTTAAATTAAATATTAAGTATAGTTAAGATAAGGGACAAAAAACTTCTTTCTAAAGAAATTTGTGAAGTATTTCCACAAGAATGCTTGGAGTTGTACTATTCTGAGTTTGTCCAACTCTTGTGAGTATGAATGCATTTTTTTTTGCAATATAGCAAAACAACAATTTAATTCCTTTTTTCTTTGTTCCAGATTTTAATTCAGACCCACACTAAACTGTCATGGTGATAAAGCTACAGCCTTTAACTTAAGGTAAACACTATTGTCTCATCTGGCATGTATATCTAATTGTTTTGCTGCTATACTTTTTGCTACTATCACTGTGGAAATAAAAACTTTGTCATCAGTTACACTTTTGTATGTACACTATTTAACTGAGTTTAGAACATAATCTAAACGAAATCTAAATAACTTTAAATATGATAAGGGGGTTTAATTTATAAAGCAATTCTGTTTTTAAAACAAAGAACAAATTGTTATATTTAAATAAATGCTTTTAACTAATTAAAACTCACGCTATCTCAAAATGTTTAACTTTCTTTTGTGGGATACTGAAAAAAGAAACAATGGCTGAATAATGTTTGCAGGAATGAAGTTCTGTTTTTATGTTTTAGGTAATCTCGTTGTGCTTTGATGGATTGCTTTCTACATAAGTTGAATGAGTGGCAGCTTCAAGAACTTAGTAGTTTTTAAGGTAAGTTTCCCTGTTATGTCCTATTTGTCTTGTGCTTTTGTGCAAATAGTGTAAATTGATCATCACAAAACTGACATGTATAACCTTCAAATTAATATTATTTTAATGTATTGTCTTTAGCATAAAACTTTACAAAACTAGTTTGTAGTGCAAGTAATTCGGTTTACTAACATTTGTTCTTTTTCTAGTCTTTTACCCATAACAGCTAATAAATCGTAAGTCTAACACATTTACAGAAACAAGCATACATTTTTGTTGCAAAATAAGGTGGATAATTGACAATGTGTAGATGAAATGTGTAGAATTCTTAACAATATCCACAGTCTAATTCAGGTTTACATGTGTATTGTGTGTTCATACAATTTTTTTTTATGTATTTGCAGGAAACATGGTATGCCCAAAGTTAAAATAACAGACCAGTCCTGGGTTCATTGAAGAGAGACTCAGGAACATACGAAAGCATCTGAGGCACTTTAGAAGGCCACAAGGAGAGAACGAAGATGCACCAAGCAGGACAGTCATGCTAGGTAATGGGTAGACTTAATTTTTAAAACAGTAGTTTTAAAAAACTGCAATCTTAAACCCCATAACTTTAAAGAGCCCCTATTACACATTGAAAAGGGTCATATTTCGGTTTTATGGGTCTCCAACATCATATTGATATGCATGCAAGGTCAAAAAACACGTTCATGGTCTTATAATATGCATTTATGTTTACCTAATTATCCCAGCAACTCCCATATAAATCGTTCATCGATTCATTTGTTCCCAAACCCCTGCTTTGCGCGAAGTTAATCTGCGCTGATTGGACCGATGACAGCCTGTTGCCATTGGTCGACAGCGTTCAGCGTGAGACAGTAAAATGCCCAGCGCAGTTTATCAAGCCCCCGGGTCGCCAACATTGGTATAGGATCCGATCGCAGCGGACGCCCGAAACACTCTTCAAAGTAAACTTACTAACACCACAGTAAACAGTACCCGTTTCTCAACAGTGTTATTCAGACACCTCAGCGCCGAAAGCAGTGCAGTTAAACACAAGCATATTGCGCTTGTTAAGTATGACACACATTCAGTTTTAATCCACACAGCAGCAAAAGCTGAACTATTCTGAACCTTGACCGCTGCACGTGTGCAGGATCAGCTAACGGTGGCCATAGCAATGACAAATGGCAGTAGAACGAGCTCACGAAAGGATTTAAATCTGTAAACAGAGCAGCACGCGTCGTGTTTACAACGTTGCATTAGACGTGATATGAGAATATAAAGAGTTACCCTGATACAGTACACGTGGTTACTAGTAACAAAACATGTATATCATTTCTATTTGCAATCATTGCTGTGGCACCTCGTCTGTGAACTGCTATATGTTCCAAGGGCTTACCTGTACTCTGCTTTTCTAAACGATCACATCCCCAGCCGGGAGGTTGTAGCATCCTCTGTCCTCTGACAAGCTATCTCTGCGGGCTCCCGCTCTCCATTTGCATGTTTTTTCATTGCTGCTCACCAGCCTGAAGCCCAGCGTTCCTAATAATTTGTCCTTATTTTGCCTGCACCCCTGATGTCTTGTCTGTCCATTACAAGATGGAGGCAGAAACTAATGCATGAGCTATGTAGTGATAGATCGCCCATTGTAAGAGTGCAGATTTCTGAACGACTCCTTTCCCTCACACTTCCAATAATATCCAGGTAAACACAGCGTCTCCATGAGCGTCTTGCTGCTGTGTTAGTGGGCGGGGCCGCAGGTTTGAATTTTGCCGGGTCTGCGCGTGCAACCATTATGTTTTGTAACGACGTCACGCCGAAACGGCTGAAAATTCGTTATCAAGACGATTCATTTAAACCACTATGAGTCGACTCTTTTATAGATGAATCGATAGTTTTAAAAACTGTCCACTTTCAGATTTAAGCTTTAGCTGGATATTTCACTTCACTAAGAGCTGTGATACACACTACATGGAAGGTCATTTCAAAAACCCATAATAGGGGCTCTTTAAGATGTCAAGTGAAAAGGACTTTTTTTTATTTAGCTCATACATATTATATTAGGTAGCCAGTGCCCTTAAAATAATACTTATATAAAAAAAACTATTAGAACAGTGTTCTTTTTGTGTTCATATTTTTTTTTTCAAAACACTTTTGCTAACATTGAGGTGAGATACGAATCAAGTTTGGGACAGGTTTGGTGATTTGGGTAGGTGCGATAGTGGGTTAAGATATAAGTGATAGGTTAACAGTGTAATTATAAATATTGCAGAAATTAATTACAGTCAATTTGCATAAATGTGTCTGTTAAATGTAAATATACTGTAATATCATGTAACAAGAAATCTGGTAACATTTTACAATATTTTGGATTTGTTAATATTAACATTTGTTAATACTATTCCTTCAGCTAACATAAAGTAACAATGAGCAACACATTAGTTACAGCGTTTATTATTCTTTGTTAATGTTAAAGTTAATGTCATTCATTGGTTCATGTTATTTCACAATGCATTAACCAATGTTAACAAATACAATGTGATTTCAACAGTAAATGTAGAAATTAATAAATTCTGTAGAAGTATTGTTAATACTTAGTTTAACTAATAAACTAATAAAACCTTATTGTAAAGTGTTACCAAAAGTGTTAGTTTAAGGTTACCAAAACTTTTTTGACATGCTTTGTAGGCCAATCAAAGGCTCTGTGCATACCCACACCTTGACTCTCCCACTCTGACAGACATATTTTCATTTTCATCTGTCCTTTAGGTTGGAACAAATATGGTGGAGTACCTCCAGCAGACTGAAGCAATAAGACCTTACCCTTATGTCACTTCAAAATGGACACATCGACTCCCAGGCATTTGTCATCCTGCCAGAAGAAGCTTTGGAGCTAAGGACTCTCATTGGGCCAGTGAATGAACAGTATTATTCAAATCGTTTTTTAATTATGATGTAAACTTCCCAAAACAGTGTTTCTATTGTTTAGAAGTAGAATTAGAATTGTTGGGAGTTTATTTAAAATATTTATGAGTTGGAGAGGAGCACTCTGCGCTACATTCTCGCAAGTAAATCATTGAACAACCACTGGTTCAAATACATGAGGTAGCATTTATTCATTCATGTTCTTTTTGGCTTAGTCCCTGTATTTATCAGGGGTCACCACAGCGGAATGAACCAACAACTTATCCAGCATATGTTTTACGCAGTGGATGCCCTTCCAGCTGCAACCCAGTACTGGGAAACACCCATACACTCTCATTCACACTCATACACTATGGACAATTTAACTTACCCAATTCACTCATAGCGCATGTCTTTGGACTGTGGGCGAAACCGGAGCACCAGGAGGAAACCCACACCAAAACGGGGAGAACATGCAAACTCCACACAGAAACACCAACTAACCAAGCCTGGCACTCAAACCAGCGACCTTTTTCGAGTCTCAGCTGGGTCAGTTGGTGTTTCTGTGTGGAGTTTGCATGTTCTCACCACGTTCCACGCGATTTCCTCCGGGTGCTCCGGTTTCCCCCACAGTCCAAAGACTTG
This sequence comes from Danio tinwini, assembly GCA_903798205.1. Lineage (NCBI taxonomy): Eukaryota > Metazoa > Chordata > Actinopteri > Cypriniformes > Danionidae > Danio > Danio tinwini. The sequence goes on from CAIGQZ010021958.1 coordinate 563,378, forward strand.
CACTCTGAGTGAATTGGGCAGGCTAAATTGTCTGTAGTGTATGAGTGTGAATGAGTGTGTATGGATGTTTCCCAGAGATGGGTTGCAGCTGGAAGGGCATCCGCTGCATAAAACATGTGCTTGATTAGTTGGCGGTTCATTCCACTGTGGCGACACCAGATTAATAAAGGGACTAAGCCGAAAAGAAAATGAATGAATGAATATAGACTAAAAACACTGCTTTGTAACAAACAATTGTTGAGGTATTTTGGAATTTTTAATTTGATGTGCATATGGATTTATATGCAAACAGCTTTACTAAACCTTGAGTTTTTTTTTTTTTTTTTCAGTATATATATTTTGTTATTTTACATTTTAAATTTATGTACATGTGAGTATATGCAAATTGTTTAAAATGTTTTACCTTGAGGTAATTTGGAGAAAAAACTTAAAACCTCAGGCAACCCATATATATGAAACAAATTGTTTTGAATGCAGTTTATAATTTGTACTTAGTTTTGTAAGATCTCTTGAATTTTTAGTTGAGGTAAAGTGTATTTACAAAGTGTAATGTGCTAAACAATTTTAATGAAACAAAAAATAAAGTTACTACAATATTGACCTGTTTGTTTTTTATGTGGTTGATGATCTTAAAAGAAAACAACAAATTACAACCTATATATGAAATATAACCTATTTATGAAATTAAATTTCATAGGAGCTGAACTGCTGACGGACAACATCTCTAAGATGCTTCGTTCTGTCTGACTAGTAAGTAAAAATTCACAAAATTCACATTTTACCCATATAGACTCCTGTTCGTCCAACCTAAATTATAGTAATACATGTCTAGCGTACCCAATAGAGACTGTGTCTGTTCCTCGTGTTATTAGATCAACAATTAAACGTACTATGTGCTCTAGAAAAAATCTATAAAGAATAAAAGCTGAAAATCCAATAAAAAGTGATAATACAAACTTCGTAAGGCTTGGTCTCCTAAACATCAGGTCACTAGCACCTAAAACACTTATCATAAATGAAATAATAACAGATAACAATCTTAATGCACTCTGTCTCACTGAAACCTGGCTGAAACAAAATGACTATATTAGCTTAAATGAAGCTACTCCTCCAGGATTCTCATATAAGCATGAGGCTCGTCAAACTGGTCGTGGTGGTGGAGTTGCATCAATCTTTAGTGATATTCTTAATGTTAGTCAGAGAAAGGGACTTATGTTTAACTCTTTTGAAGTATTAGCTCTTAATGTTATGCTACCAGATATTATGCAAAAACCTACAATATCTCTTACTATAATCACCATATATAGACCCCCAGGACCCTATGTCAATTTTCTAAAAGAGTTTTCTGATTTTATTTCTGACTTACTAGTTAAAACTGATAAAATACTAATTGTAGGAGACTTTAACATCCGTGTAGATGACTCCAATGATACACTAGGGCTCGCCTTTATGGATCTACTACATTCACTTGGGATAAAACAAAATGCGGTTGGTCCAACCCATCGCTTAAAGCATACATTAGATCTAATATTGTCTTACGGAATTGAGGTCTTTGATGTAGACATTATACCACAAAGTGATGATATTACAGACCACTACCTCTTGCTATATAAGCTGCGTTCACCTGAAATTATCAGATCTGCACCAATATACCGCCCTGGTAGGACTATCGTTCCATCCACTAAGGATGAATTCATAAGTAACTTACCTGATCTTTCTTTAATTCGAAATACACCCGCAAACGTAAATGACCTTGATGTAGTAACCAGCAGTATGGATGCCATCTTTACTAGCACACTAAATACGGTGGCACCCATTAAATTAAAAAAGGCTAGAGAGAACAAAACTACACCATGGTACAATAGTCATACTCGCGCTCTCAAAACAGCAACCCGTGCCCTGGAACGTAAATGGAAAAAAACAAACTTAGAGGTTTTTAGAATTGCGTACAAAGACAGTATGTCCAGCTATAGGAGGGCTCTTAAATCTGCCAGGGCTGAGCACCTCCGCAAACTGATTGAAAATAATCATAACAATCCTAGATTTTTATTTAGCACCATTGCTAAATTAACAAATAATCAGTCATCCTTGGAACAAAATGTCCCACTGCATATTAGTAGTGATGACTTCATGAATTTTTTCAGTGATAAGATAGAAGACTTTAGACAGAAAATAGAAGATGTTAAACTTTCTGCACCACCTTATACTCCAGATCCAGTAAACATTCCACTGAATCAAAATAACCTACAATGCTTCAAAATCATAGAACAGGAAGAGCTAGATAAAGTTATAAATAGTTCCAAACCAGCTACATGTATGTTAGATCCAATTCCAACAAAATTACTGAAAGAGCTGCTCCCTGTTATAGGAGAACCTCTCCTTAACGTTATCAACTCTTCTTTAGCTTTAGGCCATGTACCAAATCCTTACAAGCTAGCTGTTATTAAACCTATTATTAAGAAACCACAACTGGACCCCAGCAACCTAGCTAATTATAGGCCTATTTCAAATCTTCCGTTTATGTCTAAAATACTAGAAAAAGTTATTTCTACTCAATTATGCTCCTTTCTGCAGATGAACAATATTTTTGAAGTGTTTCAGTCAGGTTTCAGGCCTCATCACAGCACAGAAACCGCATTAGTGAAAATAACCAACGATTTACTCTTAGCTGCCGACCAAGGGTGCATCTCACTATTAGTTCTACTAGATCTTAGCGCCGCTTTTGACACCATTGATCACAATATTCTCATAGACCGCTTATATTCTACAGGTGTCCAAGAACAGGCTCTTCAATGGTTTAGGTCATACTTAGCTGATCGTTACCAGTTTGTGAATATTAATGGACAACTTTCACAAGTAAGACTGGTAAAGTACGGGGTCCCTCAAGGATCAGTTTTAGGCCCTTTGCTGTTTACAATATACATGCTTCCCCTGGGGGACATTATTAGAAAACATGGGATCAATTTTCACTGCTATGCAGATGATACTCAATTATATATTTCAACTAAACCGGATGAGATGTCTAAACTGTCTAAGCTAACTGAGTGTATTAAAGATGTTAAAGACTGGATGACCAACAATTTTCTTCTCTTAAACTCAGACAAAACAGAATTATTACTTATTGGGCCTAAATCCTGCACACAGCAGTTCTCACAACTCGACCTGCAATTAGAGGGATACAAAGTTAGCGTTAGCTCTACTATAAAAGATCTGGGTGTCATATTAGACAGCAATTTAACCTTTAAAAATCATATATCCCATGTCACAAAAACTGCCTTCTTTCATCTAAGAAATATTGCTAAATTGCGAAATATGCTATCCATCTCAGATGCAGAAAAGCTAGTTCATGCTTTCATGACTTCTAGGCTGGATTACTGTAATGCTCTGTTTGCTGGTTGCCCAGCATCCTCTATTAACAAACTTCAGCTAGTACAAAATGCAGCTGCCAGAGTTCTTACCAGGTCTAGAAAATATGATCATATCACCCCAATTTTATCCTCCTTACACTGGCTGCCTGTTAAGTTTCGTATTGAATTTAAAATATTGCTTCTTACCTATAAAGCCTTAAATAATCTAGCTCCTGTTTATCTAACCAACCTCTTGTCTCGCTACAATCCAACCCGCTCTTTAAGATCTCAAAACTCAGGGCTTCTTGTAGTACCTAGAATAGCTAAATCGAGTAAAGGAGGTCGAGCCTTCTCATTTATGGCCCCTAAACTCTGGAATAGCCTTCCTGATAATGTCCGAGGCTCAGACACACTCTCTCTTCAAAACTAGATTAAAGACCTATCTTTTTAGCAAAGCATACACTTAGTGCATTACATAGCGGTATGACGCATGATGTGCCCCACACACGATTTTGCTTCTTGTTTATATACACTATGAACAGCAGCTACGCTAATTATTCTCCTTATTCTGTATTTCCACCTGGGGGTACTCATCTCGAGGCCCTCAGACTATGCAGTGCCACTGATGCGATCCAAGACCAGCGACGAGACGATCCCAAGGCTCCCGGACCAGGCCGTATCCTGAGCTGCTGCTGTGGTGGTCATGATGGAGAGCATAAGGCTGATTCCTCTGATGCTCCAAGGACAGAAGTGTCTTCACGGAGGTCCAGCTACTGCGCCTAGACTGCAGCTCTGCACAAGACGTTTGGCCATAGGAGAAATGGTCGTGCCCAACTGAGCCTGGTTTCTCTCGAGGTTTTTTAAATTCTTCACTTTCGCCAATTGGTGAAGTTTTTTTTCCTCGCCGCTGTCGCCACTGGCTTGCATGGTTCGGGATCTGTAGAGCTGCGCATCGATGGAATTGCTCCTCAGTGTTTGGACTCTCAGTAGTGATTATTAAACCACACTGAACTGAGCTAAACTAAACTGAACTTAAACACTGAAAACTGAACTGACACTTTTCAATTCACTATAAACTTCCATGTGAAGCTGCTTTGACACAATCTACATTGTATAAGCGCTATACAAATAAAGATGAATTGAATTGAATTGAAAAAATTAACCTATTATTTAAGTAAAAATAAACAATTATTGGGTAAAAAAACAACCCATTTATGGGGTTAAAATCATAGCCCAATTACTTGCACCCAGCAATAGGGTTAAAAACAACCCAATTTGGTAGTTTTTAACACTGTGTTTTTTAGAGTGTAGTAATTAACTAATGCTAAAAAGGAAGAATTTAAATTAATATTAATGCATTAGTAAATGTTGAACTATACATTAGTAAATGATTTAACTATCATTAACTAACAAAAAAAAAAACCTTATGGTAAAGTGCAACCAAATATTCTATAATGTTAAAATAATGTTCGTCTCTGTGTGCATGAACTAATACTGCAGCCGTGATCCCATACTGTCATGCCAGATTCACACAAAACACGTAGCAAACATGCATACTGTGTCATTTGCTCTAGTTTACTCGAGGGATGTTTTTCACCTTCATGTGAATTTTCTGCTCAAGTTGAAATGTTACCTTTCCCTGAAGATGCAATGGAGGCAAATTCTGCATTTTTGCAGCACTGATGTCTACACATATAATGACCTATTCTCACAATAAAATTCAGAAATAGGTATTTAATCAATTTCAATTTATTTATAAATAGATTTCAAACCAAATATTCTAATATTGTAAATTAAATTTATTCTAAGTAATATTGTTCCTCCTTACAATACGCAACTTAGCACTTACACAACATGTCATCTAGTTTCTAAGTTTACTGGCATGTTAAAACAGAATGATGTTTATCCAATCAGATTTTGTCCAAATGGCATTGTCCATTTTATAAGTCTACTTTTAGTTTTCGTAATTGTTAATAAAAAACTAGGGGATTGAGAGCAGCTCTATAAATGTTCTCTTAAAGTGCTGACAGTCTCAACTTTGTTTTCTCTTGCACCAAATGAAAATCATCAGTAAGATAAATACGAACGAGGAGCAGGGGACTAAACTCAGTACATTACAACAGATGGCGCACAGCGAAAGGTAAGAGCCCTTGTAATTGCAGATGCTCCCAAGAGCCCGGAACAGGATTTCAGACAAATAAACCAAATGGTGGGCCCTTGAGAGACTGCTCCATTTTTGTACCTCTTCTATAGCATCAGCATTAGCTAAATAGTTGCTAACAACCTTGTGACCTCCGCACAGTATGCTGACACACATGACCGTAGCCAAGCATTGAAAACTAGAGTTTAGGGGGTTGTTAGGAATTTTGCAATAATAATGCTACAATGGCAATCTTAGTTTCATGAAGCGTCATGTTAATACTTTTTACAGTAGCAATTTACGTTAGCAAGAAGAAAAGAAAGCACTGCACTTTAAAGTTCCAATGATGACTGAAGTTTATCACGTGACCCACCAGCACCAATGATTTATGTATATAATATTGTTACTTCTTTCCCTTTTCTTTAAATGTTGACAAGCGTCTTAAATAAACTGTGAAATATCTGATATTTCAATTCTAAAATAGCTGTAAGAACATGTTCTTTATCTTTTAAACAGGTTAATATTGATCATATTGCTTGATATAGGACTAGTGATGAGAGAGAACAGAGATTTGGCTTTACATCATGTTTAGTCATAATTTACAGAAATTCATTAAACTACAGTGCATCCTGAAAGTATTCATAGCGCTTCACTTTTTCCACATTTTTTATGTTACAGCCTTATTCCCAAATTGATTAAATTCATTTATTTCCTTAAAAATTTTCCACATAATACCCCATTATGGCAATGTGAAAAAATATATTTTGAAACTGTTGCAAATTTATTTATTTTTTTAAAACCTGAAAAATCTCATGTACATAAGTATTTACAGCCTTTGCTCAATACTTTGTTGATGCACCTTTGGCAGCAATTACAGCCTCAAGTCTTTTTGAATATGATGCCACAAGCTTGGCACACCTGTCTTTGGGAATGTTTGCCCATTCCTCTTTGCAGAACATCTCAAGCTCTTTTAGATTGGATGGGAAGCGATGGTGTACAGTCATTTTCAGATCTCGCCAGAGATGTTCAATAGGATTTAGATCTGGATTCTGGCTGGGCCACTTAAGGACATTCACTGAGTTGTTGTGAAGCCACTCCATTGATATTTTGGTGGTGTGCTTTGGGTCATTGTCCTGCTGGAAGATGAACTGTCGCCCCAGTTTAAGGTCAAGAGCACTCTGAAGCAGGTTTTCATTCAGGATGTACATTGCTGCACTTATCTTTCCCTCTATCCTGACTAGTCTTCCAGTTCCTGCTGCTGAAAAACATCCCTAAAGCATGATGCTTCACTGTAGGGAGAGTATTAGCCTGGTGATGAGCGGTGCCTGGTTTTCTCTAAACATAACAAGTTCAATTTTAGCCTCATCAGACTAGATAAATTTGTTTTTTATGGTCTGAGAGTCCTTCAGATGCCTTTTGGCAAATTCCAGTCGGGGACTGGCTTCTGTCTCGCCACTCTACCATACAGGCCTGATTGGTGGATTGCTGCACAGATGGTTGTCCTTCTGTAAGGTTCTCCTCTCTCCACAGAAGAAGGCTGGAGCTCAGACAGAGTGACCATCGAGTTATTGATCACATCCCTGACTAAGGCCCGTCTCCCATGATCTCCAGCTTAGATGGCCAGCCAGCTCTAGGAAGAGTCCTGCTGGTTCCAAACATCTTCCTCTTACGGATAATGGAGGCCATTGTCCTCATTGGAACTTTCAGAGCAGCAGAAGCTTTGCTGTAACCTTCCCCAGCCTTGTACACGACACAATCCTGTCTCGGAGGTCTACAGACAATTCAGTTGTCTTCATGCTTGGTTTGTGCTTTGACATGCACTGCCAACCCTGGGACCGTATATAGACAGGTTTCAAATCCTTTTCAAATCATGTCCAATCAACAGATTTTACCTCAGGTGCATTCCAATTAAGCTGCTGAAACAATTTTGACCTAAATTTCGAGGTTCATGGCAAAGGCTGTGAATACTTATGTACATGTGATTTTTCAGGTTTTTTATGTTAAATAAATTTGCAACAATTCAAAAAAATATTTTTTTCACATTGTCAATGTGGGGTATTATGTGGAGAATGTTGAAGAAATAAATGAATTTAATCCATTTTGGAATAAGGCTGTAACATAAAAAAAAGTTCTCAATGCACTGTAAGTGGCTGTTCAACTCGAAGTGGAATAGAGTAAATTTTTTAGTCAGAAAAAACCAAGACTTGTGCGCATTTAAAATTTTAAGGTTTCAAATGTGCAAATTGTTGTCATCAAATGACCTTTAAGTTACTAAAATACAAGTGTTACAGCCCTATGTACACTACCTGACAAAAGTCTTGTCGTTGATTCAAGTTGTAAGAGCAACAAATAATAACTTGACTTCTAGTTGATCTTTTGGAAAAGTGGCAAAAGGTAGATTATTTCAATGAATCATCTGTTGAACTGCATCCCAATCATAACAAATACAGCAGAAAACCTATTGGAAGCCACACGGACCCAAGATTTTCACAGAAATCAGTCAAGTTTGGTGAAGAAAAAATCATGGTTTGGGGTTACATTCAATATGGGGGCATGCGAGAGATTCAACACAAATAAATTGTTTGCAACAGTTTTGCAGACATCATTTTTTTCAGTGCAGGAGAGGGCAAATTCTTCAGCAGGATAGAGTACATCTCATACTTCAGCCTCCAAATCAAAGTTCCAGAAAAGAAAAGGTCAGGGTGCTCCAGTATTGTCCAGCCCAGTCACCAGACATGAACATTATTGAGCAAGCTCATGGGAGTCATACTCAGTAATAATAATTTTTCCACTGCACCATGAGTTTATATTCTATACTGCACATATATTTCTGATACGTCACAAGACTTTTGTCTAAGCAAAGTCCGACCTTACTTTCCTAATTAAATAATTAAAAATCAAGGCATGATCATATTTTATCTTGGTAAAGTAAGCCTTTGCCTTTCATATAAGCCACTTTTGATAACAAATGATCAACTTGAAGTCAGCTTATTATTTGTTGTTCCTAAAACTTGGATAGGTGACAAGCCTTTTGTCAGGTGGTGTATGGCCTGTGCATGCTCTCTCTCTCTCTCTCTCTCTCTCTCTCTCTCTCTCTCTCTCTCTCTCTCTCTCTCTCTCTCTCTCTCTCTCTCTCTCTCTCTCTCTCAGGAAGAAAACCCAAAGTTTAAAGAGACACAAGAATGGAAACGCTCCGGTTACTAAGGTAACCCTCGTTCCCAGAGGGGGGAACGGAAATGCTATGTGGAAACTTCCACTATGGGGATTTCACTCAGAAAGCCAATCATCTGAGTATGTAAACGGGCCAATGAAATGCCAATGAGTTGGCAGCTTCAGCTTGCGCACCTGATGCTCGTTGCAATCAATTTGCTATAAGAGCACAGCACGCGCAAAGCCAAGCATCATTTTTTAGCGGAAGAGACTTTCACCTCAACAGCTAAGGGGCAATCATTATGGCGAAGGAACATAGCATTTCCGTTCCCCCCCTCGGGGAACGAGGGTTACCTTAGTAACCGGAGCGTTCCCCTTCGGGAGGGGAACTTCAATGCTATGTGGAAACTTCCACTATGGGGAATTGTTTGGAAAACGCCATAATGATTGAACCTTACCTTCGCCCTCGATGAGAGGTTTGCCAGGCAAAAGAGAGCGTGAGCGCACCTGCGTCACCAGAGGCGCGGTCTTCCAACGTGTTCCCTGGCCCTTATCCCACTTCAACAGAAGATTTACGGATTTAGATATATTTTTCGGGAGCCGCAGATGCGTCTAGAACACTTTCTAGGAATTTAATACGACAGTACGTTGGGGAGCGTGCAGTCCCGATAGGGAGGACGCTGCGGAGGCCACCTGCTACCCAAGTGGGGAGACTAGTGGCGAGAGAGCATATGGACTAGCCCTGAGAAGGGGGAGTACGCATATGAATATAAGATGGTTAGCGGTGAGGGAAGACACGGGTCCGCCTGTGAGGGGGGACTGCACCGTGGCAGTATAAGCATATGGGATCGCCTTGTGGGGATCGCACATAGCGGGCACCTATACCCAGAACGCGGGCAGACCAATAACGTAACGGGCCAGCGCCTGACTTCTCCGCTGAGTCAAATGCTGGGGGCCTCGGAGGAGTATCTGCAGGGTTCGCCAGCGGGGAAATTTACTGACAGAGCGAAAAAGCGCACGTATCTCCGTGTTAGAGAGAATGGCGCAGCAAGCGTTTTACAACACCTAACCGAATTTCTCATTTACCGCGAGGAAATCGGCTCCCCTCAAGATTAATAAATCTCGCAAGGTGTCGCCCAGGCCGCAGCTCTACAGTGTCTGTTAGAGAGGCGCCGCGTGCTAACGCCCAAGGATGCGTGCTTCGAGGAGCGCGCTCTCATTCCTGGGGGACACGGCTCGCCCTGGCTCAGATGAGCGAGGGAGATGGCATTCACGGTTCAGTGGATATGTTCCAACCTCTGTTTTGGATACGACACTTCCCTTCTGCCGATCACTGTAACAGATAAAAGAGCTGAGTACGGTCCGTATAATACGCAAAGCGCGAAGGACGCAGCAAATAAAGGGGCTGGGTCTGCCTCCTCCGTTGGCAGCGCTTGCAGGTTCACTACATAGCTGAAAGAATGCTGTAGGAACCTAGAGCACCTAGGTGGGCGGGGGTCTCAGGTAAACGTGAGAGTGGGCCGGCCCAACACGCTGGCACATTTCGCTGACCGAAAATGCCCCCAGTTACCCACCCATTTGGCCGATGCGAACGCGACCAGCAGAGCTGTCTACCTGGACAGAAATCTTAAGATACTGAGTCGAGTGATCGAGCAGACCTCTCCTAAAAGAGATCTCTAAGTGGGTATGAGAGGGAAACAGGAATAATTAATATTCATGTCTCGCACCTCTGGGAACTGGATAATGAGACGATACTTCCCAGCGCGCCACCATCATCGCATCCTTAGAGCGGGGATGATCGTAACGCCAACCCCTCAGAGTGGAGGGGACAGCCTTAGCTCCAGTCAACTGAAGGAGGATAGCATCACTCTGATCTGGCATGTTCGGGGTTTCCTTCTCGGGGAAAAAGTTAACCACACAGCGAATAGACTCCACTTCAGGGCGTGGGCATGCCTCGTAGAGGGTGCGCAGCCTGAGTGACAGTGTTAACCACCTAATCGGTAGGTCACCTAAGTCCTCCGCACTCCATCTATGAACCGCATGTGAGGCATAGATCTGGGTGCGGGTGCCAAACAGTGCCTGTCCCCTGTTTCCAGGGGATGTGCCAGGGAGGGGCCATCACGAGGAGAGTAAAAAGCAGGTCCGATTGGGCCAGAGAGGCGCAATACGAGAGCTGTTCCTCGACCTCCCTGACTTTACACAGTATCTGTGCGAGTAGGCTCACTGGAGAAATGCGTATTACGCACGCCCCGGGGCCAGCTGTAAGCCAGTGGACTTTACAGGGTTCGCCAAGTGGGGAACTCAAGCGAGAGCGCACAAATCTCTGAGTTAGAGAGAAAGGCGCAACCCATAACAGCTGGCCAGTCGGGGGTGGAGTCCCCATTTTCCCAGGCGAAACTGCCGTGAGAGCGGATGGCTGCACGGTTGAGCTCGGTGGGGAAAAATGGAATGCAGCGATTGCGCCGCGTATGACTCCGGGGGAGCAGACGGCGGGCGAGCTGAGACATGCGGCGAGAGCGGATACCCCCATGCGGTTGATATACGCCACTGCCACCATACTGTCCGTCCTGACCAGCACGTGTTGTCGCTCCAGCACCGATAAAACGGCGGAGAGCGAGGAACACTGCCAACAGCTCTAGGCGATTGATATGCCAATGCAACTGGGTTCATTTCCACAAGCCCGTGCTGCATGCCCGCAACACACGGCCCCCCAGCCCGTGCTGGAAAGCATCTGTCAAATCGACAATATTTCTGGACGCCTGTCCTAGAGGCACTCAGGCCTGTAGGAACGAGGGATCGTTCCAGGGGCTGAGGGCGCGGCGACACAGCGTAGTGACAGTCACCCGGTGTGTGCTCGCGTGCCATGCGCGTCTGGGGACTCGATCGTGAAGCCAGTGCTGAAGTGGTCTCATATGGAGCAATCCGAGCGGCGTGACAGCGGCTGCGGATGCCATATGCCCCAGGAGCCTCTGAAAGATTTCAGTGGGACCACTATTTTGCTGTCTAACTCTCTCAGACAGTTCAGCATTAGCGGAGCGCGCTCTCAGGAGAGGCGCGCTGTCATGGTGACCGAGTCCAGCTCCAACCCGAGAAAAGAGATCCTCTGCCCGGGGGCGAGTTTGCTCTTTTCTCGGTTGACCTGAAACCCCAATAGGTGGAGGTGCTGAAACACCTTGTCTCTGTGCATAATCAATTGCTCCCGAGAGAGGGCTAAAATCAGTCAGTCACCGAGATAATTAAGTATGCGGATGCCCGCGAGCCGAAGGGGCGCGAGGGCCCCCTCCGCGAGCTTGGTGAAGACCCGCGGAGACAGAGAGAACCCGAAGGGGAGGACTTGTACTGCCAGGCTCGATCTTAACGCAGACCGCGGAAACTGACGGTGGCGTGGAGTATGGAGACATGAAGTACGCGTCCTTCAGGTCTATTGCTGCAGACCAATCCCGAGGACGAGCGCACCAGAGGATGCGCTTCTGCATAAGCATTTTGAACGGCAGCTTGTGCAGACAGCGGTTCAAAACGCGCAGATCTGGAATTGGCCATAGCCCACTGCTCTTTTTGGTACGATGAAGTACAGGCTGTAAACCCGCTCTCCATCTCGGCTGGAGGGATCGGTTAGATTGCATCCTTCGCCAGGAGGACAGCAATCTTCTCTCGCAAGACAGGGGCGGGGGCACAGGGCTGACCCTGGTGAGAAACACACCCATGAACTTGGGAGGCCGTTCGCGAATTGAATCGCGTAGCCGAGTCTGATCGTGCATATGAGCCACCGCGAAGGGCTGGCCCGCGCTAACCAGGCAGGCAGAGCTCTCGCTAATGACTGCATCACTACGATTGTTGACGTACCAGCAGTGGGGCAGCGCGGAGTAGGAGTGCTGATCCGGGGAGCGCTGGGGTCCCGCGGAAGAGCTGGAGGCGAGAGATTCACTCACCTTACACCCAGACTCCGGAGGGGAGGGCTGGAGGTGTGAGAGAAAGGAGACCGTCCTCCCAGACCTCGTGAGCCACTGGCGAAGTGCACCGATCCTGCGAGCTGAAAGGCTTTTCATCGCGTCCCAGACTGGCAGTATTCGGGCTATCACATCCAGGGAAGGGAAAAATGCTCTCTCTGAGGAGCCCGACCCCCCACCAGGGAGAGAGCAGGTTCCCTCTTCTCCAAATGGCCCGTCTCAGGAGCGCTTCGCGGTCCGTTAACCGGACTTAACGGCACTCTGGGATGGGGAGCGCTGGTTGCCTGTGAGGTGCTCGGCGCTGCCGCTGGCCAGAGGCGCAGGCGGGGGCGGAGCAGCACTCGTAGACGGGCGCTCTCAGCGACAAGCAGTGGATGTGGATGGTTCGGCGGGGGCGAGCGGTCTTACATCCCTGCCGATGGATGGTCCATCGTATCCGACTGCACCGCCGTGAATTCCTGGGTGAATCCACCAACGGTGTCGCCGAACGGGCCAGACTGGTATATGGGGGAGTCAAGAAAGTGAACTTTGTCGACTCCGCGCATATTTCTGCCAGGTTTAGCCCGAGGTGGCGCTCCTGGACCACTAACGTGGCCATCAATCTGGGGAATCGACTCATACTCCCTGGCTGCTCCACCATCAAGGGTGGTGAGGCGGAGGCGCACACAGATCAGGCACTGTGCACTTCCGGGAAGAAAGGGATGGGAGGCTGGAAGGTCTTGCCTTTTAATCCTCCACATACACCCATCTAGTCGGTCCGGCCGCGGGGCTGGGGGGTAAACCATCTCCAGACCCACGACCGAAACAGCCCGGTAAAGCACGGTTATCATGCCTGTTTCAAGATCGGCCGCCGCCGCGCTCGCTCCCGAGGGGAGGGAGCGGAGGGGCGAAAATCTTTTATCAGAGCATGACAGCCCAGCCTCCGATGCAGCAGTGGACATCTGAGCCTCGGTGTCATCAAGTGAGAGGGCGGCCATCCGAAGATGGAGCGCTTCTCTCACTCGAAGCTTGGATGGAGCGCGTGGAGGAGCGAGAGGTCCACAAGCCCGAGGGCGGCAGATTTACTCTCACTGTAACCCTCAGTTCTGCCCGAGTGCCTACCGCGGAGCGGGGGACAACTGGGGTGGGTGGCTCTTTTGTAAGAGCGAACCGCGATCTTAACTGCGCAACAGACATGCCACCGAGTGATGGCATGCACTGCCCGCGAGCACTGCATTAACATGCTGGACCCCCAGACATGAAACGCAGTGCTCGTGCCCATCATCCGAGGACAGGAAACCACCGCATCCAGAAACGACCCACGAAACGAACCCAAAGGACGCCAGGCAAGGGAGAAACCCAGCTCGACCGTCTGCCACTGAGTGTCACACACTCTGGACCGGGAGATCGCTCTCGTTCACTCTCTGTCTGAAACTCAGCTGGAGGAACCCTCATCGACTCTCTTAGAAGGCTGTTGAAGTCTCTGAAGTGAAAATGATGCTTGGCTTTGCGCGTGCTGTGCTCTTATAGCAAATTGATTGCAACGAGCATCAGGTGCGCAAGCTGAAGCTGCCAACTCATTGGCATTTCATTGGCCCGTTTACATACTCTTTCAGATGATTGGCTTTCTGAGTGAAATCCCCATAGTGGAAGTTTCCACATAGCATTGAAGTTCCCCTCCCGAAGGGGAACTCACTCTTTTGCTTTTGCCTTGCTTGCCTTTCTGCTTTGTTTGTGTGTTTTAGTTTGTGTTATGTGATATGATGTTGACTTGACTGTAGAGTTTGATTTATGTTTTTGTTTTAGTTGTGGTACACTGTTACCATTTTGTACATACTTGTTTCATGATTCCTGATTATCAGTTTCTGAATTCCCCTGGGAATCAAGGAGTTTAGATATTACGTAACATACATACCTTGTGCAACACACAGAAAACTCCACTGTCTACACACAAGTTTAGAAGCAAGCGCCACTCACTGTAAGTATTATACTTTTGCTTAGAAGCATGGCCCTTTTCACAAGACTCTAATGACCCATTTAATGGTTATAATCTTAAATCTTTGAAAGTTTTTAACATTTTGATTTATTTTTAAAAACCTATGAAACTTTATGTATTCATGTATGTATTATATAATGTTATAATTACAAAATATCGCGTCAAATTACAAAAAAATAAAAAATAAATTACCACTTGTGCGAGGTGTTTCTAATGCAGCGTCTATGGGGCTGAGAATAAATTTGACGTTATTCTCTCGTCTGGCTGCCGTCATCAGTCTCACACTATGTTTTTCTTTTTTCTGAAAGTCGTGACAACACCATCATGGAGTTTTTCTTTTATTATTTCAGCAAATGGGGTTGTTAAAAAATGTATATATTTGTTGTACTTTCCCATTCACTGCGCTCTAAGTTTACTCAACTATGATTACTTTTGTAGATCATTTTCACACAGATCTGTTGAAGATCTGTGTGAAAATGGGAGCCAGTTGGTCCGCACAAGTTTTCAGACAAGCTGGTGAAACACCATCTGGACCTGGTGCTTTTCGTCTCCTCTGTTTACTGAAGATCTGACGCACATTATCCTCACTGATCTGAAGTGCCGGGGTGGAGAAGGAGATGGCTGGAGCTGTTGATGGCTGTTTACTGAGGATCTGATGCCCATTATCCTCACTAATCTGAAGTGCCGGAGTGAAGAAGGAGATGGCTGGAGGTGTTGATGGCTGTTTACTGAGGATCTGATGCCCATTATCCTCACTGATCTGAAGTGCCGAGGTGGAGAAGGAGATGGCTGGAGGTGTTGATGGCTGTTTACTGAGGATCTGATAGCCATTATCCTCACTGATCTGAAGTGCAGGGGGGGAGGGGGAGATGGCTGGAGGTGTTGATGGCTGTGTAGGGAGATGATCCGGGTGGGTGTGAGGTGTCTGGTCAGAGGTGTCAAATCTACAATAGAAAATATTCAGCTCGTTTGCAAGATGTTTGTTGCTGTCGATACTGGGGGATGGCGTTTTATAATTTGTGATGTCTTTCAGGCCTTTCCACACTGATGCAGGGTCGTTGGTAGAAAACTGGTTTTGCAGCTTTTTGGCATAGCCTTTCTTGGCCACACCTATCTCCTTTGTCAGTGTGTTCCTGGCCTGATTGTATAAAATCCTGTCCCCGCTCCTGTAGGCATCCTCTTTTCCATGACGAAGCTGTCTAAGTTTTGGTGTAAACCATGGTTTATTATTGTTAAATGATAAGTAGGTCCTGGTAGGGATGCATAACTCCTCACAGAAACTGATGTACGATGTTACAGTCTCTGTGAGCTCGTCTAGGTCAGTGGCTGCAGCTTCAAAAACACTCCCATTAGTGCACTCCAAACAGGCTTGTAAGACCTGCTCTGTGTCGTTGGTCCATCTCCTAACAGTCCTTAATACTGGCTTAGTAGTTTTAAGTTTTTGCCTTTAAGTTGGTATAAGATGAACCAGGCAGTGGTCGGAGAGTCCTAGAGTTGCTCTGGCGACGGAGCGATATGCATACTTTATTGTGGTGTAGCAATGATCCAAAATGTTATTGTCTCTGGTGGGGCATGTGATGTGCTGTTTGAATTTAGGCAGCTCATGTGTGAGTTTTGCCAGATTAAAGTCACCGAGAATGATAAAAGCAGAGTCCGGGTGTCATTGTTCAGTCTCTGTGATCAGATCAGACAGCTGTTGTAACGCAGTACTCATGTGTGCTTGCGGTGGAATGTAAACACTGATGAGAATGAACGAGGAAAACTCCCGCGGTGCATAAAACGGCTTACAGTTAATGCAAAGCGCTTCCATATCAGGACAGCACATCTTCTTTAACACAGTTACATCCGTACACCACCTCCTGTTGATGTAAAAGCATGTCCCACCACCGCGTGTTTTGCCCGTTGACTCCGTATCGCGATCTGCTCTGTACAGCTGAAAGTCCGGTAAGTGTAATGCGCTGTCCGGAATGGCTTCGTTCAGCCAGGTTTCTGTGAAACACAGCGCAGCAGAGTTGTTAAAGTTCTTGTTTTTGGTGAGAGCAGAAGTAGTTCGTCCATTTTGTTAGGAAGCGAGCGGAGATTCGCTAGATGGATGCTAGGCAGCGCCGTTCTGAAGCCGCGCTGTCTCAGCCTGACGAGCGCGCAGGCTCTTTTTCCACGCCTCCGGGTCTTGTATTTCTTCCACAAAGCAGCTGCTTCGCCGATGACAATGTTCCGCAAATGCCAGAGAATTCAAAATCCAGTTGGTGATTAGTTGGTGTGCACTGCCGAATGTTCAGCAGCTCGTCCCTGGTATAACTGATCGTGTTTGATAAACATAAAACAGGACAGACTAACAGAACTAGTGCAAACACTGAAGAGCTCCACACCGAGGCAGCCATCCGCGATGCCATCCTTTAACGTGACCAATAAATTTTTTTGTAGTTTTTTTTTCATCTGAACACATTTAACTCTGTTATAACTGCAATATTTACACTCCTCCTTAAAATGTGTAGTATTTGTGACTGTGTGGGCTGCTTTTCACTGTATTCTGTGACAAAAAAGAATATTAAATGTTGTTCTGTGTCTATGATGGAACTTGCAGGCATATAACACTGAGCGATACACTTATTTGAACATGTCTTATGATAATTCTATGTAAGCACATCTATACATACAGTTTTAAAACTTTTACAACAACCGTAAAGCAAAGCAAAATTTTACCCACGTTAAAACTATCCAAAAGGCACGTAGGTCTATGTATTAGGTAGGTCTAGGTATTTATTTGTTTATTATATATAGCGTGGATTATAATATAATAAACCGAGAAAGTAAATTGTTGTCATGGATTATCATAAAAATAAGCTTGAAGAGTTGTCTGTAGCAAGGTGGTGCTGACATCACAGGCGAGCGCCCCGAAGGCTCTGTAGTCCGTTTATAGCCTAATGTTAACTTTCAGTTCTTGTGTTTGCATTCAAGATCCAAAAGTACTAAAAGTTGTATTTTCGTGTGAGGATTATCCGGCTGGACAAAACGTGTAAGTGTAATGAACTGTGTTTGAACACAGAGCTTATTATTTGCAATTTTCGAAAAAAAAGCCTATGAGAAAATCCTATAGGGAATTTATCAAAGGAACCAGTTTTATGCTAGCAGCCAATTCGCCTACAAGGTGACGTCTTAGTTCCTCCACTCTATTCAACTTGAACATATTTTTGCTGTTTGAATTCTTTTCCCTTTTGTAAATAAATTCACTTCTTTTTGTCATATTTGCTTGTCGTTTCTATTTTGCCAAACACATTGAGTCACATCAAAATGTTCCCTCTTTAACCCCTAGAGCTAAACTTTAAAGTCAGAACAACATGTAATTTCACTGTGCATCATTGGTAAGATTATTACATCTTAAAGGTAATGTGTGTTGTCTTTTTATTATATAGAGTCATTAGTTTTGTAAGCAGTAGTGGTTTAAATCAAATTCAGATTAAATTTAATTGAATAAAATTTTCTCTCCAGAGAGCGCGCTCGGCTAATGCTGAACTGTCTGAGAGAGTTCGACAGAAAAAAAGTGGTCCCACTGAAATCCTTTTAGAGGCTTCTGGGGCATATGGCATCCACAGCCGCAGTCACGCCGCTCGGGTTACTCCATATGAGACCACTTCAGCACTGGCTTCACGATCGAGTCCCCAGACGCGCATGGCACGTGGGCGCACACCTGGTCTCTGTTACTGCGCTGTGTCGCCGCGCCTTCACCCCCTGGAACTACCCCTCTTTTCCACAGGCCGGAGTGCCTCTAGGACAGGCGTCCAGTCATGTAGTTGTCTCAACAGATGCTTCCAGCACGGGCTGGGGGGCCGTGTGTTGCGGGCATGCAGCCGCGGGCCTGTGGAAGGCTACCCAGCTGCATTAGCATATCAATCGCCTAGAGCTGCTGGCAGTGTTCCTCGCTCTCCGCCGTTTTTTACCAGCGCTGGAGCGACAACACGTGCTGGTCAGGACGGACAACACGGTGGCGGTGGTGTATATCAACCGTATGGGGGGGTATCCGCTCTCGCCGCATGTCTCAGCTTGCTCGCCGTCTGCTCCTCTGGAGTCATACGTGGCTGAAATCGCTGAGCGCCATTCATATTCCAGGCAAGCGCAACCGTGCAGCTGACACGCTCTCACGGGAGCCCTTACGTCCAGGAGAATGGAGACTCCACCCCGTGGGAAGGCATAACCTCATCATCCGGTTCCTCAGAGGCGCTAGGCGAATTAATCCGCCCCGCCCCCCTCTCATGCCCTCGTGTAATCTCGCACTCGTTCTTACGAGCTTGCGCACAGATCCATTTGCACCACTCGACTCAGTATCTTTAAGATTTCTGTCCCTGAAGACAGCTCTGCTGGTCGCGTTGGCTTCTATCAAGAGGGTTGGGGACCTGGAGGCATTTTCGGTCAGTGACTTGTGCCTAGAATTCGGGCCGGCATACTCTCACGTTGTCCTGAGACCCCGGCATGGATATGTGCCCAAGGTTCCTACCACACCATTTAAAGACTAGGTAGGGAGCCTGCAAGCGCTGCCCCCGGAGGAGGCAGACCCAGCCCTTTCATTACTTTGTCCAGTTCGCGCTTTGCGAATCTATCTGGACCGCACTCAGAGCGTCAGATCCTCTGAGCAGCTCTTCGTCTGTTACGGTGGTTGGCAGAAGGGAAGTGCCGTATCTAAACAGAGGTTGGCCCACTGGATAGTGGATACCCTCCCCCGGTTTCCTCAAGGGTATTAGGTAACCCTTGGTGATTGAGGAAACAAATCGGTGAAGGTGTTCAAATACGCTTGCTGCGCCATTCTCCCTAACACGGAGATACGTGCACTTATTCACTCTGTCAGTAAAGTTCCCCGCTGGCGAACCCTGCAGAGATTCCTCCGCGGCCCCCAGCATCTGGCTCACGGAGGAGTCAGACGCTGGCCCATTATGTTGTAGGTCTGCCTGCTGGTCAGCCCGCATTCTAGGTATAGGTGTCTGCTATGTGCGATCCCCACTAGGCGATCCCATTTGCTTATACTGCCACGGTGCAGTCCCCCCTCACAGGCGGACCCGTGTCTTCCCTAACTGCTAACCATCTTATTTCATATGCTTACTCCCCCTTCTCAGGGTTAGTTCATATGCTATTTGCCCCAGTCTCCCCACTTGGGTAGCAGGTGGCCTCCGCAGCGTCCTCCCTATCGGGACTGCATGCTTTCCCAACGTACTGTCGTATTAAATTCCTAGATATTTCTAGACGCACTTGTGGCTCCCGAAAAATATATCTAAATCTGTAAATCTTCTGTTGAAGTGGGATAAGTAAAGGCCAGGAAACACGTTGGAAGACAGCGCGTCTGGTGATGACGGTGCGTTCACACTCTCTTTGCCTGGCAAACCTCTCATTGGGGGCAAAGGTAAGGTTCAATCATTATGGCGTTTTTCATAAATTTCCCCATAGTGGAAGTTTCCACATAGCATTGAAGTTCCCCTTCCGAAGGGGAACGCTCTGGTTACTAAAGTAACCCTCATTCCCCGAGGGGGGGGGGGGGGGGGGGGGGGGGGGGGGACGGAAATGCTATGTCCCTTCGCCATAATGATTGCCCCTTGGCTATTGAGATAGAAGTTGCTTCAGCTACAAAAAGGATGCTTTGGCTTGCTAGCTCTGCGCTCTTATAGCAAGATTAATTGCAACGAGCATCAGGTGCGCAAGCTGAAGCTGCCAACTCATTGGCATTTCATTGGCCCGTTTACATACTCTTTCAGATAATTGGCTTTCTGAATGAAATCCCCATAGTGGAAGTTTCCACAAAGCATTTACGTTCCCCCCCTCGGGGAACGAGGGTTACTTTAGTAACCAGAGCTTTCATGGGCTGGTGGCATGGAAGATAAATAATGATGTTGGTCTGTGTGCATGGACTTAGGATACGTTCACACAGCAGGCAAATGTGGCCCGAATCAGATTTATTTATTTTTGCCCACATGTGACTCAGATCTGTTTTTGTTTTGACAGTGTAAACCGCCCAAACAGCATGGAATCCAATCTAGTATTAAATCAGACACAGATCTGATGCTTTGCAATGTGACCGCAGTGTGAATGTTTATGTAGGATATCATGTGCCTTTTACATAATCTTTGAGGGACATGCTTCATCATTCTGTGCTGCAAACATCATCTACTCCTCAGCAGCATTGTAGAATTGCACACAGGGCAAATATTTTACCACAGAAAGTTGGTTGTTCATTTTGAAAAAAAAAAGCAATTGGTGCTTGTTAACCAATCTGGTTAACTATTGGGGCAGGGGTTGATCCTGAAGCTGAAGAGCATCGGGGGTGTTGCGGATAGGGGATCTGTGCAAAAAAAAGGGGCACTTTAATTTTAAGGGGGAACTTTCTCTCAGAGAGAAAAAAGGGCAGGTACTCAACCCCCCTTGGGGGCCT
Source organism: Danio tinwini (assembly GCA_903798205.1). Classification (NCBI taxonomy): domain Eukaryota; kingdom Metazoa; phylum Chordata; class Actinopteri; order Cypriniformes; family Danionidae; genus Danio; species Danio tinwini. The sequence continues at coordinate 584,349 of CAIGQZ010021958.1, forward strand.
GTTGTTTATAACAAAGTCAAATAAAATAACTCTACAAACAAAGAAAACCAACTCCGCCTTCACATTTCAGTCTGCGGCTGCTTATTAACCCTTGATGAATTAACTATAGTGTACACCGGAGGTCAGAAAGACGCACACTGCGGTTGCCATAAATCACAGATCAGTGTTTTCAATCACAAGTGACTTACTTTAGGTTTCAAATGCCGAAATACACATTAGTAGTAGCAGAACAACCCTTCACAGTTTATAAAATACACCATTAGCAGTGGTGCATAACAATGAGGTGTGCGTCTCCCATAGGAGTTGTCACTGCGCTAGCAGTGGTGCATAATAGTAA
>CAIGQZ010021958.1:646638-666257 GCA_903798205.1 Danio tinwini
AAAATAAAATAAAATAAAATAAAATAAAATAAAATAAAATAAAATAATAAGATACATTTTACAGCAGTTTAATCTAGTGGTAATCTAGTGGTAATCTGTTTTCATTCCGAACATAAGTAAAGGCCTAGTAAACTTGAACAACACATAAGGGATTAAAGTTGGTTAACTGGTGTTCACTAAGTAGGTCAACTGTGACTCATCCAGGTAAAGTACAACTATTTTAATATCTGCAATTTGAGGATTAAAAAAAATATAATAAGAAAAGCACCTTTAAAGTTGCCAAATTAAACTCTTATCAATGTACATTACTAATCAAATATACGTTTTTGATAAATGTACGGAAAGACATTTACTAAATGCTTCATAGAAGATGATATTTACATAATATTCTAATGATATTTGCCATAAAAGAAAAAAATATATAATTTTGACTACAATGTATTTGTGACTATTCCCACAAATGTACCGGTGCAACATAAGGTTTTATTGTCGAGAGTAACACTTACTCATTATCAAGGGAAAACTGCAAGTTCTTCCCTTTAGCTTAAAAGAACTTTGGGATCGCTTTCTGCTGTCCCGTGAGGGTGGTAGAAACAGGTCACTATCTGACTTTGAAAAACAAACAAACATAGAGCTCCTTGTCCTTCAGGACAACTCATTCCTTGTGGAGATCTCTTAAAATTGCACTGAAAATGTCAAAGTCAAGGAAAAAGGTTTCAGTATTAAAAATGAATCAAATATTAAACATTTTAATACACACTGTCTTCCTGCCCTCCATGACATCAACACATTTGTTTATTGCAGTTCTACATTCTAAAGTGTGAGGTGTCAGTGCGTATTAGAGGTCATGATCTTCTTTGGACTTATTAGAGCGAAGAAACATCTCTCTCTCACACACACACACACCATCCAACACAGAAACTGCTCACCAGAAACCATTATCTATTCATAATTATTGTTAATTTCATCTTTCCAAATGTTTCAGTTTATTTATTTGTCCTTCACAGCTCGATGACAGATCAATAAGGCATTCATTCTGTGACTAATAAACAGCACAAAAAAATAAAACAGAAACATTTTAAACAAAGACTTGTTTTTCTAAACAAAAAAAAAGTTTTGTGTGGGTGTGAAGAAACCAAATGAAGCACATGTTGAAAGCCTGTGCACAAGTATATCTCACATTGTGCCTCAAAAACTATATCAAAACAAAGTATAATAAGTGATTCAGATTGAAGTGTCACAACTAAACCTCCAATCATAAAATAATAACAGACCACCCTGTCTATTTGCGCTGTTTTACCAAATGCTTTCCTTCAAACTTGCTGACACCAATTTGGTCATTCCTGAAGTGATCTTTAGTCTGTATAGTTACTAGATTCACTCTTTTGAATTGCCACCATGAACTTGCGGCAACAGAAATATGTGATGGTGTGTGATAAACCTTACATACATAAGTACTCCAATTAATACTCTGCTGAAGCCCCCCAGAAATTATTAAGGAGCTACTGAAATGCTGCACAATCAGGACATTTGTGAAAACAAGCCATAGCAACTTTATTGTGAGGCTCAGGTAAACTTCTATAAGCAGAAAGACAAGAATACAAATGATGACGATGAATGCAGTGTTTCCATAACTCGTAATGGCAGTGACCAGCCGGGACTTGAAAACTTTGCTCCATCGTTTTGGGGAGATAAACACATTGCATTATTTTGTTTGTTTGATTATATACAGCTAGTGAGCTAGCATGAAAACGACTGTCATGTTTCCTAGTTCCTCCAAAGGCCCACCCTCAAGAGGCTCTGATTGGTCAGCTAACATAACTTGCTGGGATTCACGGATCGGCTCCATGTCACCAGGAAGTGCCACGCCTCTACTAGCACACGCTATGCTGTTGTGTAAATTCTATCGGTCAGTGTAACTCTTAGCTGTATCAGTTTGAGCCTGAATCAGACAGAAAATGACACAGAGGACACAGCTGAACCTCATGCCTGCTCTCTAAAATAAAATCTGACAAGTGTCTTTCATATATTTGGGTTATAAGTATGTGTAAGTAATATGAAACGTTCACATATCTTTGAGAGTTTGTTATTTGACATGTAAAACGCAGGGAAAGTGGCCACATACTGCATGCAATGGTGAAGATTGTGAGTGTTTACACGGGTTGGACAGATACATATGATTTTGTAGCTAAATTGTTAACAATCCCAAACAGCATTCCCCATTGTTTACATCCTTGTTTACGTCCTTGCTACAACATATGGTTAATGTTAGAAACTATGCATGTAATAGAACAATTATAACAAATAACACTTACAGATTGTGGCTCACAATCCACAGCTTCTTCTAATATGGTTGGAGCTGCTCTTTTTTTGAGGAGTTTTTAGCTGAATCCAGCACTGAACTGGGAGAGATTCTATAAGCTTTTCTTTGTCAAAAAGAAGTTTTCTTTTGCTAGCTATTTATATATTTTTTATAATTTTCTGGAACATAACTAAAATAAAACTGTAAGCACTTCTCTCTTTGTGTCATGTCTTTTGGAGGCTCAAATACAGAAACAAAACAAGCTATGCAGCATTTGGACAGGATTTTAGCTTTCTCTGCTATTACATTAAAGCACATCTAGCCACGCTCCTTCCCTGCGCTGGGTGTATGAGCATAACTTGAAGGGTTTATGATCTCATTAACCCGGATGTATTTTTTTGTAGTCCCCAAACATCATTCGCTGTAGGCTTTGCTAATCAACTCTGTAAAAGCTAATGTCTCCCTTTGCATTGAACTTTTGAGCATATTACATTCAGAGATTTTGTTTATGTTCACACACATTACACACAAACTTAAAAATATGATATCGTAGTGGACCACCCCTTTAAAAAGACTGCTTGAACATTGGGTACAACAGCTAAGTACTGTATGTTGTTTGTACATTTATTTACATGGAATTTTAAGACTTAATCTGTCTAAATGTCATGTAGAAACCGCAATGTCTTATGGTCAATATACTTTGCTTAGGAAAGTGCAGTAGACACTGATTAATGTAACAAAAAATAAAGGAGATATTTTGTATTACGAAGTGACACTATCAGAAACATAAACTTTAAATAATACAATATAATGCACAACAACTGTGGTCAGTAATAATGATGATAGTCAGAACAAAAATAATAAGTCACATGAATAGATCATAATGCAGTGTTGGAGGTACAGTAAGTGAATTATCCTTTCTCTGAAATGTTCATGTTTTCATCCTGAAATGCGAGGCATGCGAGTTTCCACTTCCCTTCACTCCATTGTGATGTTTTTTTTATGCTTGATGGAATGGATAGTGAATATAACTATATATTTTACAATAATAAATGCATGCTTTACTGATTTAGTTACTGTAGGCTCTGAAATTCATTCAAAACAACAACAAAAAAAAAAAAAACAAAAAAAAAAAATTGACTCTCTGCTGCCAGTAATTGCAAAGCACACATCATCAAAACAGGGCAACGCAATACTGTTTCTGTTTAAAAAAACTTTTTGCAATGCTTTGTTGAGGTTGAACTAAGCCCTGATGTGTATAAAATGCTATCATAATTAAATTGTATGCTTGGGTACTATAATTGTCACAACAGCATTATATGTTTGAGCATGGTTTTCATTACAATTATTACAATATAATTTATTTTGGAGTGTGAATGATGACAAAATAAATGCTGTTAATTTAAAAGAGAATTGACAAATTGTGCATCTATAAACAATGGTTGGTAACCTGACTTGATAAGCTGGTTATTTTAAATATTTTATATTTGTCTAGTAAAAATTCTGAAAGGCTGACCACCTGGTCCTAATTTTAGTAGCCAAATAAATTTTTGGGTGAACAAATGTCATTGTTCAGCACTAAAGGAGAAAACTTTTAAATTGTAACAAGATTTCACTTTTTAAATACATGTTTAACATGTCACCATTTTCTCAGAAAGTATATTTCTAGCTTGAAATTTTCACCAGATGTTGATAACAACCAAATAAATGCATATATGAAAATAAAACTAATTTAATTAGTTTACAAATTAAGTTATGAGCAATACAATGAAATGACAAAGGAAAACAGTATTGAACACATGAAGAAAGGAAGGTGTAAAAAGGCAGTGAAAGCCCAGACAACAGTTGAAATCTATCAAATGTTATTCAGCAACCCTCTGCTCTTCATGATTGTAAACTAATATTAGCTGCTTCACTCCAACATCTACATTAGCATGATGATGAAGATGACATTCCAGGGTGGACATTTCAGCAAGACAATGATCGAAAACACAGCCAAGGAAACTCTCATATGCTTTCAGAGAAAGAAAAAGAAAGAGAAAGATCAGTTTGAATAGACCAAACCCACATAACCATCTAGACATTTACATTCTGTTGAAGTCTGTGAAAAACTCACACCCAGGCAATTTATGTGATTTCATTCTCCATATGAGATTTGTTTTGGTAAGCTAAAGAAACTTTTCAAAAACACATAGAATAATTAAAACATGACCAACCACAAACTTCTGAACAATTTTGTAAATATGATTTCCATATCTTAACGCATACATGCAATACAAAGTTGATCTTCACTGCATTAACAACAGAAAATTCATTCAAAATATATTCATTATACAGTATAGATAAAGAGACCAGAATTGTCAATATGTATCAACCTATGCATTGCTCAAATGATAATTTCATGACACTATTACAAGTGTGGCATCAAAAGCAATCTTCTCCATGCGGCACGAGCAAGTAAATGTGATCTATTAGTATGAATATTAAACTCACGGTAATGATCAGCAGGATTCCTTTCAGCAGCGTCAGCAGTGACGTGATTGGCTGAATGATGATCTGGGCCAGCAGAATCCCAAATGACAGTGTCCATGTAAATGCAGGGATCACGTAGACATGACTGCAAAAACAAAATCAGGCAAACAGTCATCTTGTCCCCGAGAGTTTTAAATTACAGCTTCAGTAACTCCAAATAATACAAAACACCACCTCTCAAAATTACAGACTGCAGTAAGAGGGAATGACAACAGCACAATACAACCTTAAGACAAGTATTCTTTACAATTTGCCTAAAAAACATAGACTCGGCCTCTCTAAATCAGATTCTGAATGAGAAGAGGCAGATTTCTCATCTCTAAAGGAAACACAAGGGGGCAAGTAATTGTTTTGAAGTGTCTGTCTCTATCTGATAAGAGCGCCGTCTGATCCAGTGCTCTGTATTTCAGTAAACTTCACAAATGCTTCCATTATTTTTTTATTGCAAACTATGTTCAGAAGACAAACACTGTCAAAAAGCATACCAATGATCACACAGGAAGTCAAAGGTATGGTACAAGAACAAACAAAGTCCTACAGAACATCGCAAAGGGACACACAGACAAAATGGTCTTTTTATATAACAAATTCACAGTGGCTAGAAACTGTCAAGCTTCAAAGAGAACAAATCCATTGCTTAACTTTTTGGAGTTTGACAGATTGCTGATTCCAGCAAAAAGATCTATATAAGATAAAAGTTACTTATTTTAACTTTTCAAACAGGTTTGTGTGTAGTTTTTTTTTTTTTTTTTTTACCAGAGCAAACAACAGAGAGGTTCAGAAAATTTACTGAATGTTTTATTTATAAATGATTACAGGCTTGTAGCCAGCTTGGTGAAAGGGGTGGTTCCCCTTCATAGGGAACTCCAACGTGTGTCTGTAAAACAGACTTTTGGGAGTACTTCAGACGACCAATCGCTTCTGATGATAAGAAAACGGGCCAATGAAATGCCAATTGAGTTGGCGGAGCTGAGCTCCACAGCTGAGACTGATGAGCTCATCAGGGCTATATAAGCCAGCTGCTGGAGTCAGATCCTCAGAATTGTTGCTTCAGAGCCGATCGTGAGCTGAACAACTTCTGCTGAGCTGACTTCCAGAGAAGAAAGCCTTACCTTCACCAGTGCGGAAAGAAGACGTGCGAGTGGCGGGCTGGGTTTCCCGTCCTCCGGGCGTTTCGCTGGTGATCTAAAAGAGATTTTTCTTAGAGAGCAACACAGTCAATCAACACGTCTTTTTAAAGACGCTGTTCTGACTGTGCGTTTCTGGATGCGGTGGTTCCTATATCCGGATGATGGGCACGGGTATCGCATGACAGGTCTGGGGGTCCAGCATGTCGGTGCGGTGCCCGCGGACAGCTCATGCTCTCACTGCGAGGGCGTGGTTGTTGCATTGCTGAGATTGCGGCTTCGGCCACCCCCGTTGCTCCCTGTGAAAGCGGTTAGCACGCGGGCAGATCTGAGGATCACAGTGGGGGTTTATCCGTCACCTCCGGGCCCGCGGACCCCCCACTCCTCCACAGCGTGCCCCATCCAAGCCTTGGGCGGTTGTACGGTTCATCCCCCGGGATGCCCGCGCCTCCGCCTGATGACACCGGAGATCAAAGGTCCATCGCGACATCGGAGGGCGAGCTGTTATGCTTAGATGACAGACTGGGCTCGCTTCCATCCCACGGGGTACAATGCGCAGTCACGGTTCTCGAATCAGACATAACAGCTGCGCTTCCTGGGCTGTTTCGGCAGTGCAGCTGGAGATGGCCGACTAGAGGGTGTGACGTGCGGGCTGTTCTAAGATTAATCTTCCAGCCCCTGTCCCCTTCTTCCCAGGGGCGCACAGTTCTCTGCCCGGTTCACGTGTGTTTCCGCCTTCACCTCCCTTGATGACGAGGCGGCCAGTGGGTACGAAGCTATTTCCTCAGGTGGTGGGCGCCGCCACCTGCAGGGATAAGCTGAGACCCCCGTCTAAGGCGGGTGGGTTATCTGTGTCTATCAAGGCCAGAGCCCACACCGCTGCGGGCCATGCCGCTTCTGCCGTGCCCCACGGCCTCCTGGCTTTGCTGCACAGGGGCGGTTCTTTCCCAGGCTTATGCGTAAGCATCTCACGGCGATCGACTATGCTCTCATGACATTCAAGTCGGCCGTCCGTGCCCTGGGGAAGACGATGGCCACATAGTGGTCCGGAAATGCCACCCTGGCTTGCCCTGTAGATATGCGCCGCGCTGACAAAGTACGCTTTCTTAGTGTGCCCATATCCCAGGCAGGCCTTCTCGGCGACACCATCGGGGATTTTACCCAGGAATCCTCAGTGGTGAAAGATCAGCCGTGCGCGATGGAGCAGGTCATCTCTTGGTGGGCTCTCCCCATCAGACCTGTCCGCGCTGGCTGCTCCTCGCCGAGTGCGCTCTTCCCGCCTGCGGGGAGTTGACGCTCCCGTCACAGGTCGCCGTTAAGTACAATAACTGGACTGCGAAGCGAACCTGAGGCGGGCCACTTGGAGAGGAGGAGAACCGTTCTTTCCCCGGTGGAGGCCGGGGCTCCCCCGCGAATGTATAATGAGTAGCGATCCGAAAAGAGCGCCTTTTCCTCCCTCTGGGTGTGGAAGCCCAATTGCTGCCAGCATGGGACGCACTGCCTTCCAGCTCTCAGCTTTGGTGCATTTCGCCACAGGCTTGAGGGCGCCAGAGGATGAGCTCCTTTCTCGCACCTCCAGCCACTCCGCGGGATCCTGGGAGTAAGGTAAGAGTCAATCTCTTATTTTCACCTCTTCCTCGGGACGCTCTGCTTCCCGGGATGAGCACTCCCCATCCCGAAGCTGCCCCTCCGCGGGTACGTCAGCGATCGTTCCGGGTATGCTGCTAGTTAGCGGGCTCTGTCAGTCTGGTTAGCGCTGCTCAGCCCGCGCAGTAGCTCAGGGGGACGGTCAGACTCGGCTATGCGTTTCAATTCGCTGTTGGCCTCCTGAGTGCACGAGTGTGTATTTAAGCGATCATCGCTATGCCACTCCCTGTCTCGCGTGAGAAGATTATTATTCTCCTGGCGAAAAATATAATCAAGCCAGTCCTCCAGCTGAGATGAAGAGCGGGTTACGCCCCCCTTCATCGTATCCAGAAAGCGGTGGGTTATACCAATTCTATCTGCGTGTTTTGATCTGTCATCTGTTCAGGATGTCTATCAAGATGCTCATGCAGAAACGCATCCCCCAGTGCGTCCGTCCGTGGGATTGGTTGCAGCTATAGACCTGAAGGACGCTCGCTCCATGTCTCGCTCTCTCCCTCCTTATACTGTGATTTTTCCGGTGTTCGACGGGGGGCCGAACATGGTGGCAACAGTCCTCCCATTCGGGCTGTCCCTGTTTCCATGCGTGGAGGATGCCCTGTGCGTCTTTAGCGCACACGCATCTGCATTTTTTGATTATTCATTGACTATTTTTAGATCTCTGAACTGATCGATTATGCACAGGGACCTGGTGCTCCGGCACCTCAGCCTGTTTGGGTTTTGGGTCAACCGAGTATGAGCGGGCTCTCCCCCGGGCAGAGCTTCTCTCATCTCGGGTTGGAGCTGGACTCGGTCTGCATCACGGTGCGCTCTTAGCGCGCTGGGCTAGCGCTGTCCTGTCTGATTAATTCGGCAGTTATATTGGTCTCACTGAAATTATTCAGAGGCTCCTGGGGCATATGACATTTTGTAGCCGCTATCACGCTGCTCAATTGTTCATATGAGACTAATTCAGCGCTGGCTTCGCGATCGGGTCCCCAGATGGGCATGGCACGCGGAGAGGCACCGGGTTTACGTCACCACGCAGTGTCTCCGCACCTTCAGCCCCTGGATGGATCTTGCCTTCTACGGGCCTGAGTGCCCTTAGAACAAGTATCCAGTTATGCTGTCATCTTGACAGATGCTTCCAGTATGGGCTGGCGGGCTGTGTGTATCGAGCATGCAGCTGCAGGTTCGTAAACCGGACCCAGGTTGCATTGGCATTTCAACTGCCTGGAGCTGTTGGCATTGTTTTTCACTCTCCGCCGGTCACTACCGAAGCGGGAGGGGAAACGCGTGTTGGTTAGGACGGCCAGCACGGCTGCGATGGCATACATCAACCGTTTGGGCAGTGTTCGCCACCTCAGCATGTCTCAGTTCACTCGCCATCCGCTCCTCCGGAGTCTTGCGGCTAAATAGCTGCGCGCCGTTCATATCCTGTACAAGCTCTCCATGCCAGCTATAAGCTCTAAGGACTGCTATGTTTCAGGAGAACGGAGACTCCACCCCGGCACGTCCCAGCTGTTATGGGCAAGCTTCAGAGAAGCCCAGGTCATCCTGCTGTTTCTCCCGAGTGGCCCTTCGCTGGCTGCCTTTTCTGCTCTGCACAAAGGCGCTGGCTCTCAGCTGGCCCCGGGTTACGCAATATGCGTTCTTTCCCCAGTGAGCCTGCTCGCACAGACACTACTTACACTGTGCAAAGTTGGGGAGACGAGGAGCGGGTCTTGCTCGTTGCGCCTCTCTGGCCCAACCGGACCCGAGTTTTCAGAACTCACACTCCTCATGATGGCCCTCCCTGATGAATTCCCCGGAAAAAGCACTTCCTTTTTCTAGGACGGCCACCCCCACCACACTTATCAGTGTGATAGTTAACACCGTCACTACAGGCTAGAGCGCCTTATTAGGTATGCCTATGTTCTGCAGTGGAATCTCTTCGTTGTGTGGGAATTCTCTCTGAGAAAACCCCCGGACATGCCAGATTAGTGTTGTGTTTTCTTCCTTCAGGATAGCTGGAGCGCTGGCTGTCTCCCTCCACACTGAAGGTTTGGCGTGTGATCATCCGCGTTTTTAATGCGGATGGTAGCGCGCTGGGAAAGCATAACCTCTTCAGCCGGTTTCTCAGAGGCGCGTGGCGCGTGATGATAACCATCCCCGCCCCCTCTCTCACCCTCTTGGGATCTGTCTAGCCCCAGCAGTTATGATTAGGTCCGTTGAGCCACTCGATCAGTATATATACGTTCTGTCCCTTTAGGCAGCTCTGCTGATCACGCTGGTATCAGGAGGGTTAAGATTCCGGTGGCATTTTCGGTCAGCGAATTGTGCCAGTAATTGGACCGACCTACTCTCACGTTTACCTGAGACCTCGGTTCACCTTGTGCCAAGGCTTCTACCACCCTTTTTTTTATTAGGTGGTGAGCCTGCAAGCGCTGCCTGCGGAGGAGGCAGACTCAGCCTTTTCATTGCTATGTCCGCGCACTGCGCTTAACGTGACATGTAAGCATACGCAGCTCTTTTCTGTTATGATCAGCAGAAGGGAAGTGCTGTATTAAAATAGAGGTTGGTCCATTTTTTAATTTATGCCATCACCCTCGCTTCATGTGCCAGGGCGAGCTGTGTCCCCCGGGAGGGAGAGCACACTTAATAATATAATAATAATAATAATAAGCGGTGCCTCCTTTTCGGCGTGAGTACACAGCGCCTCTTAACAGATCATGTCGAGCTGCTGGCTGGGCGACACCTAACACATTATCGAGATTATTTCTCGAGTGGAGTCACTTTCCTCCTGGTTACTGGTTACCCCAGTCAATCGAGAGGAAATTAAGCTCGGTGTCAATAAACGTTTGCTGCGCCAGGCTCCCTAACCCGGAGATGCGTGCGCATTTTCTATTCTACTAGTAAGTTTCCCTTTTCAGGTGAACCCTAGAGAATTCCTCCGAGGCCCCCAGCACCTGACTCAGCGGAGGAGTCAAGTGCTTGGCTCAGTGTGTAGTCTGGTACGCCCATCTGGTCTACCCGCATACTGAGGTTCGGTGCCAGCTATGTGCATTCCCCTGTCTAGGTGATGCCATATGCATTATCCACCATGGTGTGTTCCCCCTATTCAGGCGGACCCATGTCTTCCCTAACCGCTAACCAGCTTATCATATGTAGCACTCCCCCTCAATAGAGCTAGTCCATATGCTTTCTTACCATCAAGTCTCCCCCTCCGGGTAGCAGGTGGTCTCCGCAGCGTCCTCCCCCTTTGGGGACTGGCACGCTTTCCCAACGTACTGTCGTATCTCTAAAATCCCTAGTCTATATTAGCTAGGTAAAAGCATTACGACCCCCGATCTAAATGGTATTATTCCCATGTAATGGTAATTTTTGGGCCTAAGGGACGTTGGAAGGTTGCGCTTTTGGTGATGTCAGTACGCTCACGCATTGCTTGGCAAACTGCACATCAGGAGCGTGACGGGCTTAGCTGCTGTGGCGCTTTCCAGAACATCTCCCAAAAGTCTGTTTTACAGACACACGTTGGAGTTCCCTATGAAGGGGAACGTCTGGTTACGTCCGTAACCCTCGTTCCCCGAATGAGGGAACGGAGACGTGTGTCTCTACTGCCACAGCACCTAAGTCTCCAGCTGGGAGCTGAGTGATCGGCTCTTAAGCAGGCAATTCTGAGGATCTGACTCCAGCAGCTGGCTTATATAGCCCTGATGAGCTCATCAGCCACAGCTGTGGAGCTCAGCTCCGCCAATTCAATTGGCATTTCATTGGCCCGTTTTCTTATTATCAGAAGCGATTGGTCGTCTGAAGTACTCCCAAAGTCTGTTTAAGACACACGTCTCCGTTCCCTTATTCGGGGAACGAGGGTTACGGACGTAACCAGACGTTTCTTCCCACAGGCAATCCATCTCATGAACACCTTATGATAGTAATTGTAAAACAAACAGCACTACTTTTTATACACATTTACACTTATTTATTTAGGAACATACTTTACATGCCAATTTGCACATAACAGCTGCACATACAACGCTGTATATAGTAATATACCTGTACATAAACTTGTCAACTTGTATATTTGCAGTCATTACTTATATATTTATTATCTGTTTTCTGTCCTGTCTCTGTAATTCTGTTGCACTGTAGAAGCTCTGTTACAAAACAAATTCCTCGCATGTGTGAACATACCTGGCAATAAAGCTCTGATTCTGATTCAGATTCTGAATGACACTAGAAGACAGTTGTCAGAATCTCCTTTATATTCATGACATGTCTTGATTGTAAAGCTGTTATGATACATTTATTAACACTACTAAATGTAAAGTATTACACCAATGTTTTTGATTTAGGGTTTGCATATTTTTCTCCAAAAAATAAAACACTTAACTATCACAAGCAATAGCCCATCTTTTTTATACCCATCCAGCTTAATTTCACGAGAAAACATAACTGTCTTAAGTATTGGCAGAAATGGAAAAAAAAGAAAATACAAATAAATTGAATTTAATTTGTATGAAGTAAACAATTTATTAAAGAAACTCAACTCATTGTGGGATGAGAAAATCATATTAAAATGTATGGATGAGGTCTTACAAAGATATAATTTTGATGCTTAAGCAAAATGTTATTGCCAGTGTTGTGTAAGTTACTTTTAAAATGTAATAGATTACAAATGACTGAATACTACTGGGAAATTGTAATCTGATAACATTACTAATTACTTCTTTAATTACTAGGAATTACTTTACTTAGACATTTACATTTAAAACATAAAATATACCTATAAAATTCAAAATATCCTTCAGCTCTTTCAGTAATTTAATATTCACTGAAAAAACATCACAATGGGTTGATCACAGCAGCTGGACATTTTCAAATGACTTAGAGTTCACCCAAAAATTTACTCATTATTTAATTTTTTTTATCCTGTTTTTCTTTTTTTAACACAAAGGAAAGCATTTAGAAGAAACTGGATACCTGTAACCCTTGACATCCATAGTATGAAGAAGCACTGCAGTGTTTGGGTGCTTGGTGTTTGTCTGAGGTCTACCTAAATGTGTATATCTCAAAGTATGAAGCTGATCAGTCAGTTCTTGTCACGTGATTCATGGTTTTTAACTGGGTATGCCCATGGGCAATGCAAGCACATGCAATATGTGCTGCCAATATGTGTGTGATATGTGAACAGCCTCATAAACAGCTACATTTTACTTCACATTTAGAAGGTACCTTCACTCCCAATCCTGCACAAAAATCAATTTAGCCCATTTAGGTGGAGTTGGGCCGCCGTGTTTTTGGGTGCCTGTGTTCTCCTTGGTGACTAGAGTTAAAAGCAGTTGAAAGTTCTTTAGAGACTGGACATAGACTGAATTTCATAGCAATATTTTAGTTTTTGCGCTCAATGAAATCAAAGTAATGTCTGTATACTTGAAGAAGCAACCCCACACTCGACAGCAACCATTTCAGCTTGTCTTCTCATATTTAGCAATTTAAAAGCAAGTGTTTATTAACTGACATTGCAGCAGAAAACGTGATTTAAAAGAAGCATTTTTTTTTCTTCCAAAAACTATATTTGTGACATAAGTGACACAATTACATTAACTTTAGTAACTGCAATCAAATTACACACATTTAAAACGTAAATTAGTACTGCGTTCCTCAAAAATGTAATTAGAATATAGCAACGTGTTACTGTGAAACGCATTACACCCAATTGCTTTGAGATTGTTTTGAACCATCACACGTTCAACAAAATAATTCTGAAAGAATATACCTAGGGTGCACTCACACTGTTGCTAGCCAAACCGTGCCCAGGTACGTTTCTTGGTTCATTTGAAAAGTGTGAGTGCTTTGAATCGGACTCAGGCGCAGTACAGTTGGCCTGCGTTGGCACCGTTGAAAGAGGTGTGCCAGAGCACGGTTCACTTTGGCTTTGGCACTGTGCGCTTGTGATGAGTGCAAAGTGCGCCTGAGCTCGAAACTGAAGACAGGATGTTACTTATAAGTAGGCCCACACGGAATCTGCGCGCGCAGAATTCCGCAGATTTTCCGCAGAATTCTGCCGATTTTAGCCCATCATTAATTCAGTTTATTTCCTAAGTAAATGTGTGTAAATCTGAGTTTATTCAGTTTTTAAATTACACATATTTCACATATTAAGGTTTTAGTTATGAGACTCCTAAAATAATTTCGCAGAAATCCGCAGATTTTTACTAAAATTCTCTGCAGAAATTGCAAAAAACGTCAGCAGATTCTGTCTGGCCCTACTTAAAAGGGACTGTTTCAGATGGATTTGTTAATCATTCTGACTGTTCAATGAACTCAAACTTTCGTAGTTTTTAAAAGAGGCAACACCTCAGCTGCACCTTCAGCAAACATCGTAATACGTGCAGCACGAGGACTTTTATGATTATTTACGAGCGTCAAAAGTGGCTGATCTGTTCAGCAAAATATTTGACTTTGTGTCACTGCATCGCAAACAACTAAAATTATATAACTAAAGAAATCTCCACTGTGCTGAGCAAGAGCGCTTCTCTTCTGTTAAACTGACCAGTGCATCATCGATGACATAAGTTTGCTCAGGCTCTGATGAAATGTGAGTGCAGGCCATCGGGGGAGAAGGAATGGGGGATAAGCGTGCTTTCGCACAGTTTAAGGCAACTGTACCTAGTAAAAGAATGCACCTAGACCCCCAAAATGTGATATTTGTGATGTTTGTCTTTAAAGGGGTTATTATTAATTACCCACTGCTAAAATTACCCCTTCCCCCATCTTATTTTTTCACCTTTTTGTTTACTCAATGGCAATTTAAAGTTTTTGACTACTTTTATCTACTTTTAAGTCTTTAAACTAAATTTTTACAAGCGCAAATCAAATTATTTGATTTATTTTCAAGCAAAATCGATTTGTTCTGCCCTCGTTGGCATTGTGAGTGCTGTTACCTGTGTCCTCTATGGATGATATTGCAAAACTAAACACAGAAATCAAAACTAAGTGAGTTTTGTTTGGGTTTTTATCAAGTGTAGCGAGGCAGTCGGAGCATCAGCGGTCATTACTGAGAAATGTCTTTGACACTTAACAAGGCATCATTTGTTGCACTGCTCTGCATTCCTGCTCATGCAACTGAATGGAAAAGAGCCTTGTTATCAGCCTTTAGACAGGTTTGGCTAACACATATCCAATCGATTTGCTTCTCATTGTGTTCAAGAGGCTTAGCACTTGATCAATGTGCTTCCATGACAGATTGCGTTCTATAACCAGTCATGGAGCACAGATCCACACTGCATTGTCCTGTGTGATGGTGCAAGTCAAGGTTTCTCTTTCCCTCCAGCCATATCTTTTTCATTTGTTTTTTCACTCTGACCTACAGCTAGATATGTTAGTTTGACTGACGCAAGAGCTTCAGCAGTTAACACTGAACATGACACGTTTGTTCAATTTGTGCAAGAAAAATGTTCTAAAAACTCTTTATTTCTTTGCTTGCTTGTTTATTTATTGTGCTGATTCTTAAAGGGGTGGTCCAGAGTATATTTTTAAGGCTTGGTTGTGTTTATAAGATGCAAAGCAATAAGATGTTCATGCATCATTTGTAAAAAATCGCATTGCGTTTTTATATGTCTTACTTTGATTATATACTGCTACTCCGCTAACATGAAACTGCTGTCATTTCCAAGTTCCTCCGAAAGCCTGCCCTCAAGAAGCTCTGATTGGTCAGCTAACATAATGTGCTGTGATTAGAGAATCAGCTCCACGTCATCAGGAAGCATCACATCCAGTCACTGGCACATGCTGTGCCTCTGCTATGTAAATAATGTCAGTCAATGTAGCCATGTCTGTCACGGTTGTGGATCTTTCTGTTTTTTATGCATGTGTGTGTGTGTGTGTGTGTGTGTCTGTGTGTTTACATTCATCAGCTGGGTGGTCATGTGTTTTGTTACCATTTGGACCTTCTGCACGTCTCCGTTTCATTGATGTTGTTACTACTGCCTGCTCTGAAGACAACATTATCTGTAAGAGACTTCACCCCAAATCCGCTACTCTAATGAATTTTACCGTGGGTAAACTTGACGATTTCCTCGAGAGCTGCTTCATAGCGCTAACCTTTCCCTTCCCTTGATATCTGGTGAGATATCCATGAGAGACTGCTATACGACGTTGGTTCACGGATGAACCTTTACCGCTGTTTGGCGTGTCGAATTCTGGTGTGAGCATCCTTGCCCTACATTATATCTGGTGAAATCAATACCAGTTGTGACTCTTTAAATAAATCATCTTGTTTTCACTTGCATTTGGGTCTCCTGTGTTTATCATTGTGACAATGTCAGTGTGAGCCTGAATTAGACATAAAATGAAGAGCACACTGCTGAACCTCATGCCTGCTCTCTTAAACAAAATCTGACATGTGTCTTTCACATATAATTGGGTTTTAAGCATGTGTAAGTACTATGAAACATTCACATATCTTTTGCAAGTTTGTTATTTGAGATGTAGAACGCATGGGAAGCGACCACATAGAGAGACAATGCAGCGCTGGTGAAGATTGGGCGTGTTTACATCGATTTGATGGATAAATATGAATTTGTAGCTAAATTGTTAATGCTGCCAAATGGCATTTTCCCATTTTCCCATCTTTGTTTACGTCCTTGCTACAGCCGTCTACCATTAACGCTAGAAACTATGCATGTAGTAAATAAATTTTAAGGCAAGGCAAGTTTTTATATAGCACATTTTATACACAGTGGCAATTCAAAGTGCTTTACATAAACAAGAATAAAAGAGACAAGTGAAAGTAAAAATAAAAACAGATAATAAAAAAACTGATAAAAACAGATAAAAATGCGTTAAAACAGGTTGCAAAAGAATGAAAAAGAAGAGAAAAACATAATAGTGCGATCTGTCGGATGTACCACAATGCTCATTCAGTAAAGGCACAGCTAAACAAATGTGTTTTCAGTCTGAATTTGAATGTGCCTAATGTTGGAGCACATCTGATCATTTCTGTGAGCTGATTCCAGCAGCGAGGGGCATAGTAGCTGAAGGCGGATTCACCTTGCTTTGACTGAACTCTTGGAATTTCTAGTTTATATGATTCTAGAGATATGGGTGTTTTATTAGGTTTGTATTCAGTGAGAATATCTGTAATGTATTGAGGTCCTAGGCCATTTAGTGATTTATAGACAAGTAATAATACTTTAAAATCTATTCTGAATGTAACTGGGAGCCAGTGTAAAGACCTGAGGACAGATGTGATGTGCTCTGATTTCCTGGTTCTGGTCAGAATCCTAGCCGCAACGTTCTGGATGAGCTGCAACTGTTTTTGGGAAGGCCCGTGAGGAGGCCATTACAGTAATCCTCCCTGCTGCTGATAAAAGCATGAACAAGTTTCTCTAAGTCTTCACTGGAAACAAAGCATCTGATTCTTGCAATGTTTTTGAAATGATAGTATGCTGATTTACTAATTGCTTTGACATGACTATTGAAACTCAGATCTGACTCCAGAGTCACACCAAGACTCTGGAACTTTTTTTATCTTGACCTTATTTTTTGTTGTTAGACCTTTAGAGCCAAGGTACGCATTTACCTTGAGAACCTCATCTCTGTTCCCAAACACAATGAATTCAGTTTTCTCTTTGTTTAACTCATGAACGTTTTGGCACATCCAACTGTTTATTTCATCAATGCATTGGCAGAGGGTGTCAATGGGGCTGAAGTCATTAGGCAGTAATGCTAAGTAGATCTAAGTGTCGTCAGCATAGCTGTGGAAATTTTTTTTTTTTTTTTGTGTCATGCCCTTTAGAAACTCAAATACAGAAACAGAAGAAGCTCTGTGGAAATAGCAGCATTTGGACAGCATTTGAGCTTTCTCTGCTATAACGTTACAATGTCTCTGGCCACGCCCCTTCACTGCGCAGGATGTATGTGCATGGTGTATGTGCATAACCTGAAGCGTTTGTGATCTCACTTGCCTAGATGTATTTTTTTGTAGTCCCCAAACTTCGTTCACTGTAGGCTTTGCTAAGCTAACTCGGTAAAAGCCAATGCCTCCCTTTGCATTAAACTTTGAGTGTATTACATTTAAAGATGTTGTTTATGTTCACACAGCTACATTACCTATCAACTAAAGTTTAAAATATGATATCGTAGTGGACCACCCCTTTAAAGGGATAGTTCACCCACAAATGAAAATTACTGTATCATTTACTCTCCATCTTAAACCGTTATGAGTTTATTTTTTTCTGTTGAAAACAAAGAATGCATTATTTTTGAAGAATGTTGGTTGCAGGTCCTCATCGACTTCCATAGTAGAAAAATAAATAAATAAATAAATAAATACTAGGTAACTCAATGTGTGTCAGATATCAGGATTTTTTGTGTTCAACAAGAAAGAAACTCTAATATGTTTTGAACAAGTAAGGGGAGTGTAAACGATGACCGGAAAAAAAAAACTCTTTAAATAAACTTGCTGTCATTTAGCTAAGCATAACTGTATTATCTTCGCCTTGTTTTGCCAAAAATATTTTAGATTTAATTAGTTATTGTTTGGAATATTGTGTGTCTGTATATGGACTTGTGCTTGCATGTGTTTGTTAAATGACTAAACTAGTCATTATTTGATAATATTTTAAAGGAAATTGATCAATTAACTGAATCCCCCTGAATCATTAGCCCCCCCTGTTTTTTTCCCCAATTTCTGTTTAACATAGAGGAATTTTTTTTTAACACATTTCTAAACATAATAGTTTTAATATCTCATTTCTAATAACTGATTTATTTGATCTTTGACATGGTGACAGTAAATAATATTTGTGACATTTAAAGGCTTAACTAGGTTAATTAAGTTAACTAGGCAGGTTAGGATAATTAGGCAAGTTATTGTATAACAGTGTTTTTTTCTGAAAACAGTCAGGAAAAAAAAATATCTTAAAGGGGCTAATAATTTTGACCTTAAAATGGTTAATAAAAAATGTAAAACTTTTATTCTAGCCGAAATAAAACAAATAAGACTTTCTCCAGAAGAAAAAATATTATCAGACATACTGTGAACATTTCCTTGCTCTGTTAAACATCATTTGGGAAATATTTAAGAAAAATTCAATAAATCAAAAGGGGGCTAATAATTCTGACTTCAACTGTATATGTCAGTGCAATTACTAGGGGTGTCAAAATTAATTGTTTTTTCAGTGCACCTTGATGCAGACCTGGACAATTCAGAATCAGTTCAGCCGGTTATTGTGTACTGATGTCATTTATCTCATTTGTGCTATGTCACGGTAGAATACTATGGCGAGGGAGGCAAGCGTGAGTAAACAAAATGCAGAAACTTCACGATTAATTACGTGTGTTTGCCAGACAGTCATTCACTGACACTGAAGTTACAGCAGTAGCCCCGTTTTACTGCTATGGTAAAAATACAAGTAAACTCCATTTCTCTCTCTCTTTTTCACTGGGGCCCGTTTGACCTGCTGGAGTGACCTTTCCTCTCCCCTCAGCTGTTATAGTGATATTTGCGGATCTAGACATGAGCGTGTCTGTAGAGTTTTCTCCACCGTGTCTATCAAGGATCAGCTGTGATCGCCACGTCCATTTATCAGTGACTACGTTTAAATGGACATCAGTAATCAAATTATTTGCTTTAATCTAATTAAGAGAATGATAAGACTAAGGTGTTTACATGAGTTTCTTTTTGAGTGTTACTTTCATGATCACGTTTTAAATGTTATAACACATAATTCGATTAACGTCATTGCGTCATCGCGCTATCCTCATTTCCTTGTTTCATGTAATTTCGGATGTTTCATTTCTCAACTTTAACTGGAGTTTGGCACTTTCACTTTCATTCACGAACATTTCATGCAAGCCCACCGTGACAAACAAGATATTGGATGCAACTATGAACTGCTGGAAGACTTGTTTTAATGGAAGTTCAAACCGCACGCTGAATGGAAGAAAAAAAAAACTCTGCACTGGCTCGGTAGGTGCAAAGAATGTCATTCAACCTTGCAAGTGTGTGTGTGTGTGTGTGTGTGTGTGTGTGTGTGTGTGTGTGTGTG
>CAIGQZ010021958.1:739248-756381 GCA_903798205.1 Danio tinwini
ACACACACACACACACACACACACACACACACACACACACACACACATATATATACACAGTACATAAACTCACCGGCCACTATATTAAGTACACCTTATAGTACTGGGTTGGGCCCACTGTTGCCTTCAGAACTCATTGTCATGTTCAAGAAACCTTTCTAAGATGATTCACACTTTATGACAAGGTACGATATCCTGCTGGAAGTAGCCATCAGAAGATGGGTATGCTGTGGCCATAAAAGGATGGACATGGTCAGCAACAATACTCAGGTAGGCTGTGGCGTTGACACAATGCTCAATTGGTACCAATGGGCCCAACATGTGCCAAGAAAATATCCCACACACCATTACACCACCACCAGCATGAACCATTATTATAAGGCAGGATGGATCCATGCTTTTATGTTGTTGATGCCAAATTCTGACCCTACCCTCCAAATGTTGCAGCAGAAATCGAGACTCATCGTGACTCAATAGACGTTCTATTGTCCAATTTGTGTGAACCTGTGTGAATTGTAGCCTCAATGTCCTGTTCTTAGCTGACAGGAGTGGCACCCGGTGTGGTCTTCTGTTGCTGTAGCCCATCTGCCTCAAGTTTCAACATGTTGTGCATTTAGAGTTGCTCTTCTGCATGCCTCTGTTGCAACGAGTAGTTATTTGACTTACTGTTACCTTTCTACCAGCTGAAACCGTCTGGCCATTCTCCTCTGACCTCTGGCATCAACAAGGCATTTGTGCCCACAAAACTGCCGCTCACTGGATGTTTTCTCCTTTTCGTACCATTCTCTGTAAACCCTAGAAATGTTTGTAAGTGAAAATCCCAGTAGATCAGCAGTTTCTGAAATACTCAGACCAGCCTGTCAGGCACCAACAACCATACCACTATCAAAGTGACTTAAATCACCTTTCGTCTCCATTCTAATGCTCGGTTTGAACTGCAGCCGATACATTTGAGCATGTCCACATGCCTAAATGCACTGTGTTGCTGCAATGTGATTAGCTAAATAGAATTTTGCACCCATGAGGAATTGGACAAAATAATAAAGGGGCCAGTGAATGTACATATATTATATACAACCGTTCTTTCCTGTTCTTGAATCTGATTGTTGATACCTGTGTATAACTGTTTAAACAGTTTAAATGAGCCCTATAAAGTTGTTGTTTGCTAGAGTACAGACATTACAAAGGTTCACAGCTTTTTCATAATTGCAAGTCCAAAAAAACACAAAAAAATGAGACTGTTAAAACTAGGAAATTAGTGGGATTTTTTACATAAACAAAATCACTATAAACATGCTCAGAATATTACATATTATACTGACATCTACTCTATACCTGCTGACAGATATGTGGAGAAAAATTTGTGGCAAATCCTATTAAGTGTCAATCAGAATCACAATAAGAAAAAAACAAAACATAAGAAAACTAAATGCCACAGCTTTTACTTTTGGATACAGTCTGCATCATGGGGCTTTGCTGAGCTCAAATGGTTCCCTCAAATATCTATAGTTTACTATTGCTTAGTAAACTGCATCATAGCTGTTGAGCCATTTATTGTTACAGGGCAAGGTCAACGCAATTATAAAATCAATTTATGACAAAAGCGTTTCATCAGAAGGTAACCAAGCAACACTCTGATGATAAAAACAAAACAAAAAACTTGTACACCTTTACACAAAGATTAAAAGCCACGCATCTATTTAATGTGTGAAATAGCAATGATAATAATGTGTGAAATAGTGCTCTTCATTATCAAACAAAAAGAGTCAGAAAGAAATGTTTAAAAAATGTTTCATTCAAACATATTTTGTAACAGTTTTTTTTCAGTCGCTTTGGTGCATTTCTCACAACACAATTTACATTTGCACAACATTTAATGCATTTCTCAAAACAATTAGTACAAACTGCAAAACCTAGTGGATAACCTGCAAAAGCGTGTCACTTGCTTAAAATGGATAGCCCATTCCTCAAAAGCAAGTATTCATGTCAATAAAAGTGTCAGTGTCATCAAGATGAAAAGTCCCGCTACCATTGTTTATGAACAAGATAGTCAAATGGCTGTCATGTTTTCATCATGACAGTTTACTCTGTACATTTTTTCCAATGCCAAAAAGTCTGATTTTGGTGACACTTCCTGAAAATGCTCAGGACAGCACTATATACTATTTGCACAGCCATTTGAAAACTACAGTAAAGTTAGACATCACTGCATTTAGTGAGGTATCTGAGTACAAGACACTGAATATGTATGTTTCACATTTTTACTGCAAATGCTCTTTACAATTCAAATTTATTCACAGCATTGTGCAAAATAATCAATACACCCTTATTTCCAACAGACATAAACTTCCTTTGGGTAGAACTGTAAACAATACTGCAGTACATATTGAAACTGAACCTACAACATACACAGGTCTGTAAATCATTCATGAAATTGTTCAATTTAGAAGATATTTTCAGGAAAAAAAAAATATTTAAAGTTTTTAGATAAAATGAGCTTGACAGATTTTGACAACTAGTTCAGCATTTTTGTATGTAATGAATCAAGTAATGAAATGAGGACTATTAGTTTTATTTGGAATGACTAATTAACAAGTTTAGTTAATTTTGACTGAGATGACATAAGCAAATAAAAATGTTACAAACAGCAAAGAGTTGTATGAAAGCAATTGATGAAGTCCAAAAGCATTTGTAAATTGTTGGAAGGAATGAGAAACTGCTACTATGATGAGCACAAATGACCGATTGTTTTGAGAAATGCATTAACTGTTGTGCAAATGTAAATAGTGTTGTGAGAAATGCACCAAAGCCAATGAGAAAAACTGTAACTAATTTCTTTATTTATAACCATATGCATAATATTTTCTTTTTAATATAAAAAAGTATTTAAATGTAATTTAAAACAATACAATTTCATACAATTGTTTAGTACAAATATTTCACAATACAATGTCTTTAATTTCATTCATTTACCTTCGGCTTAGTCCATGATTTATCAGGGGTCACCAATGAACCACCAACTATTTCGGCATATGTTTTACGCAGCGGACGCCCTTCAAGCGGCAACCCAGTACTGGGAAACACCCATACACCCATACTTTCACACACGTACTCATAGGCTACAGCCAATTTAGTTCATCTAATTTACCTGTACCTCATGTCTTGGGACTGTGGGGGAAACCGGAGCACCCACATGAAATCCACGTGAACACAGAGGAACATGCAAACTCTGTCTTTAATTTTTAGATGCTAATTTGAATACAAATATAAAAAGGTAAAATTCTCCTTTATTCTTGCCATCCTTCTATAATAGGACACATTCACATATTTTTTGAATAAAATATTTTTTCTACTACTTTTAACACAATTGTTAGTTAATATGCTTTCTCACAATTCTAAGTGTATATATTACAATCTGGACCCAGTTTTTCAAAAAAAAAAAAAAATCTTGAATTAAATTTGGAAATTCCATGTTTTGCTATCCAGGATTATCTGATTATGCTTTTATGCTTTTTTAAAAGGAACATTGGGTTGGATCATTGTAATCCAAATACCGAATTTCAGGATTACCAAATCCTGTTTACCAGAGCCTTAAATGGAACCAACTGTATAGGCAAAATACCAGTGGCCACAAAAAGCCATTGTTTGTTTTAATGGTAAGAAACTGAAACATCGTAACCAACAAACATTTTACATGTTTAGTTTGTTCTAATACAATACTTATTTGATATTTTTTATGTTGTTGTTTACCATATCTCTTTATATGTGACATGCTTTATGTAAGCTTCAAATATGAAGGAATGTATATTTCATCAGTAACCATTGTTTGTAAACATTCACTTAAAACATAATTTATTTTAATTTATTTGGTAAAAAAAATAAAAATAAAAAACATCACAACTGAATCTACTCTTCTGATGGGATCAGGATAGTCCTGTATTTTATTTTATTATTTATTTGGATCAAATAGATCCCAAACTGAGTTTTGAATAACCCAAAGGGCAGGTTTGATCCACATCAAATGTAAGATTGGATTACATGGTCTGATCTTATTTCAAAATCCCTCTGTTACTTTTCAAAAACTCATTTCCAATATTTGATTCAATCTGTGATCCAAAATCCCACTGGATAACTTTTGAAAAACTGGGCCCTGGATATATAAGAGTTTAAGAGTGAAAAATTATATTATTAAGAAAAAAAGTCAGAATAGTGAGGACATACCACATGCATAATGTAAATATTAACATTCAGATTTTAGGATAGAACCGCATTTTCTTTGTAGCTTTTTCTTTTTCAATAATCTGTAATCATGTCACCTGATTTATGCTTCTGAAAGATCAATCAAATTAGCTCTAATGAAAGCCAGTCGCGCAGCTGATCACACCAAACTAACCCTGCATTTCTAGCAGGGCATGCAGAAAATTGCCTGAACTGTTACTGTTAAATTTCCTCCGTGATGAATGCATATCGGCTCTCTATCGTGTTTTCTGGAACACACAGCCTCATATTCAGCACTAAGCAGATAGCGGTGTGGAATCATTTACAGTGCATTTCTATGCTCAGAGACATCTATCTTTTTAATGGGCTTCTTATCAAATGCCGGCGAGCCAACCGTGCAGCCCAGGCATGAAAGCCTAATTGAATCATAGAATGCTAGGGCATTGCAAAACCTATCTGATGACACTGTCAACCTGGCATATAAATTAAGCAGGGCTCTAAGAGAAAATAGTTCTCTGCACACCCAGCCTGCAGTAATAAAGCAAATCTTTAGCATTAATGCTTTATTTAAAAGTGCTTTAACACAGATAGGTTATTAATTTCAAGCATTTTATGAATATAATAGCATACATGACCATGAAAGGCACCTTGATCGCGTGGTAAAAGGATATACCACTGGGCTCAGTGAGTCTGACTCTCTATATAAAAAAGCTAAAGTTTCAAGTCACTACAGTTTGCTCTACTCGGTCAGTTGTATGGCAGCTTGGTGATCTTTGAAAGTCTTAACATTTGTATTAAGGTTATAATCCCTTAAAAAGAAAATCAGTTCTCACTTTTAAATAGATTTTTTTTATGCCTATTATTAACAAATTGGCTGTCTATTAGTACTTATACACAGTGTGTGAATTAAAGCTTCAACCAAACAGTGAGCTGTTTTTAGATATAAATAGCTGCTATAGTTTTATATTGACTCCTAAGCATGACAATGAATCCTATAGTACTCATATAGAGATTGTTCACTAATATTCTGTTTCAGATATGTAGGGGTGTAATGATACACCAATGTCATGGTTCGGTACGGTATTAGGCCCATGGTATGGTTTACTAGTGCTGACACCAGTAATGTTATGGAACACTAGATTAACTTTTTGATTTAAAGTGCTCCTTTTATGCAAAAAATACTTTAATAAAAGCGTTTAAACACAGTTGTGTGGCAACAGTCTGTAAATGCAACCAGCCTCTAATAGTAACAATTCATTAATTCTATTTTTTATAATCACACTAGATAAAAACAGAAACACTTTGATTGACATTCTCCCTTTGTACATGTCATCAGAAGGGGAAAGCCCCGCCCATTAGTGACAATCTCTCCCTCATTAGCATAGGTATCCCTGAGTGAGAAGCAGCCGTCTACTATTAGAATTTTCACATCATACCTGCTGAAGATAATGTCAGCGACTGAGAGGTATTATAAATGTGGAGTCTTAAGATGCACAAATGAACAGTGTAGTCTCCATAGACTGGTCTCTTCTGAGATACTTTCAGTTTTTCACAAATAGAGTTAGTCCTGTTTTAAGCCTGCCACTATGCTGATGTAACACTGACACATAGCCATGTGTAGCTCAGGCGTCTTTTGAAAAAGAACAATCTCATTTGAAATTGAAGTGACAGTTAACAAAATGGCACAATTTGAATAAAAGACTAAAAGAGACAGCTTAAAAATATATGTTTGGAATATTTTGAGTTGAAATATGTCTGTCTGTCTAATTATTTGATGGGTCACTACTATGGTAGTCTTGTGTAGCCAGACCTCAGAAGGTCTGGGAACTTCAACAGTATCTGAATGCAGCCTTGTTGATGCAAGCTTAGTCAGCATTTCTCAGAGATGCAATGTAAGACACAATACACTGAATGGAACTAGTGACGTCACTGTGAGGGGTAGGGTTAGGGGTGGGGTTGGGTGAGAGTGCATTAAAAAGCATTGGATGTAGCTCAGACTGCACTGCACCAAGTCTACATCCAGACCCCTCTCGGGAACTTTGGCCACTTTTAATGGTCAAGGACCACACACTATGTTATATGACTGACAGATAAACCAACCAATCACATTTTGTTTTGAGCCGCGCCATGTTTGTGGGTGTGGAAATGCCCTTAAAATAACAGCCCGTCACACAACCATGCATTATTCATTCACAAATGTCTTTAAAAGCAAACAGCAACCATACAGTCATATTCTAAAAGATCTGTCATCAAAACATATGAGAAATCAGTAACATATAAGAAATGTATGTAGACTTCATGATTCATTATTTTGGTGACGCATTCATACATAAAGACTGGGCAGACT
The DNA here is from genome assembly GCA_903798205.1 of Danio tinwini. Lineage (NCBI taxonomy): Eukaryota > Metazoa > Chordata > Actinopteri > Cypriniformes > Danionidae > Danio > Danio tinwini. The sequence continues at coordinate 745,814 of CAIGQZ010021958.1, forward strand.
GCAATAACAGATGGCTGAGTGAAAGTTTTCTTCATTCTAAAAAAGCAAGGGTTTGTTTGTATAGGCACATGTTTCTTGGCATCATGGGTTGAAGCTTTTATGCTGTGAGTATTGCATACTTTTAGTAATTCAAAGTTAATAATATATGCTCTTCGCAAAACTATCATCACAATGACAGACGGTTGTGCAGGGAGTACATCACTGATTCAATTTCAGAAAACTATACGTTTATTAAATGGCCACTATCCTCAATTAGGGCTGCACAATATATCGTTTTAGCATATGATATGGCAATGTGAGCATTTGCAATAGACACATCGCAGGATCTGCAATAGAGTGGGGGAACTATGACGTCAATTTGTATGCAAAAACCCGGAAGCGAGTTAGCATTTTAGCAGTTCCGGTTCCCTCATCCTAAAGTCTATGGTTTTTTTTTAATGGGATTTCAGTTAAAGCGCTTGCTTAAGGTCCGTGGCAAACACAAACTCAAAATACTTTTACGTTTTATTCTAGGACATAAAACACATCAGGTACATCACACTCTTGATTTTTTCAAATTGGTTTCGCTTCTTTAAAAAGACGATCGCTATCAAGTTGCTAATCGGGACTACAGGCGATGTCGGAGACATTATACGTCATCAAGCTGAACTGGTCTGGAACGCAGCCCGCTTGCGTTGGGCATTTGGATTTGTCTGTTATTTCAGTATTTTCATGAATAGTATTTTATAGTTTGTAATATTTTTCTAATTGAGAATTCATATTGTGTGTAGATAATGCCTTCACTTGTAAAGACTGTCAAGACAGAACATTTTTTGTTTATTTTTTTTAATTAAACAATATAATGGGGATGCTGCTTACCAGTGCAGTCTGTCTCTCTCCTGCTTTCAGTAATGCAAATGTGTTAATAAATGTGTAATACACGTTAACTGTCATTTTAATGTGATCTATAGATTTTTATTTATTTTTTTTTTCATCTGAACACATTTAACTCTGTCATAACTGCAATATTTACACTCCTCTTTAAAATGTATAGCATATGTGACTGTATGGGCTGCTTTTCGCTGTACTCAGTGACAGAAAAGAATATTGAATGTTGTTCTGTCCATGATGGAACTTTCAAGCATATAACATTAGACTTGTCCCTCACGCCTAATCTCCTCATTTCTGTTGCCTGTTACCAAGGTAAGCGGGCTGTATGCATGCGAGCGATACACTTATTTAAATGTGTCTTATCATAATACTATGTAGGCACATTTACACATACAGTTTTAAAACTTTTATAACAACCGTAAAGCAAAACAATGTATTTCCCCCTGTAAAAAACGATCCAAAAGGTACATAGGTCTATGTGCTTTTGCGTATTTACTTGTTTATAATATAGCGTGGATTATAAACCGAGAGCGTAAATCTTTGTCATGGATCATATTTCTAAACATAAGCTTGAAGAGTTGTCTGTAGCAGGGTGGTGCTGACGTCACAGGCGAGCGCCCCGAAAGCTGTAGTCCGTTTATAGCCTAATGTTAGCTTTTCAGTTGCTGTGTTTGCATTTAAGATCTAAAAGTGCTAAAATCTATAGGGAACCAGTTTTATGCTAGCAGCCGATTCGCCTACAAGGTGACGTCATAGTTCCGCCACTCCATGTGGAGTCAGAATTATAGTTGACCAGGAGCCACAGTTGAAAAAAAACGTGAGTTTTTTTTGTCACACTTTGCAGTAACTCCACAAATTCACCAAACATTTAATAATTTGCATATATTTTTAAGGTCTTTAAGTGCATACGCATTTCAAGCCAGTTAAGCATTTGGGCACAACAACGTATAATGTTTGTAACTTAAAGAATGATTAATGAAGTCTATACAGGGTTATTTTACATCTGATAATTCAATTTATGTACCTGAATACTTCTAGACTACAAAACTATAAACTGTAATGCACTGTTTATTTTATTTGTGTCTTCACTACTGTATTTATCAATGCTTGTGATTGGTTTATTGTATTGTATGCTGATCTGGCCTACAAAATTATCTTAATCAATCTAAAATTACCTTTTATTTTTAAATACGGCCATTCTAGTCATGTGGTGAAATTATACTCAATAATCGCAATATGTATTGTAGAAAAATAAGATATTCATTTTTTCCAATAGTATCCAGCCCTATACTCAATATAAACATTGCAGCTTTTTTATCCGCTCAGACTTGTTTCCAGGTGGGCTGATAAAGATTGCTGCACACTCGACTCCTGAAAATCCCCTACACTTAAACCAATTAGATGACGAATGATGATCTGGTAAAGTGTTTTCAGAAAAGTGTTCCATATGTATCAGACGTTTAGCCAAAGGTTACTACTATGGCTGAAGGGACTCACTCAGTTATATGGCCTAGGAGTTGCAGCGTTAGTGATAGTTTTCTTTAACCATCCTGTGAAGCACCAATAGAGAAGTTCAGACCAATAATATGACATCAAGCAAGTCTCGCTGAATTGCATAGATTACTTACTCTTCCTAAAATACTGTCTTTGATGAAACACTGTCTGCCTTATATTCGAAATCAGTCATTAAGCATTGCGAGAAATATTCAGAGCAAGCAGTGCGTTTTGAATGATATTCCTCCAGTTAATTTCGTACACTGCTTCAAACGCTATTTAACTGCTGATTTGCAAGCAGTTCAGCACAAACAAATGAAGTACTATAATCGAGGTCTGCTTCTCTTCAAAGAAACCGCAACAAGTCTAAAGGGAACTTTCATCCTACTGTAGCTAAGCAAGTGGATGTTTGGGGGAAATCACAGACAAAGCATTTAATTAACAACGTGCAAAAAGATGGAAAGAAATCTGTGCAGTGCAATATAAAAAGTTAAATTTGCTTCATGAAAGCTTTTTATTGTCATTTTTGTCACCAGTTTCGCTAGTTCAGAGAAGAAAATAAAAATGTGTGGTTATGTCATGAAATGTACCTAAATGACCTGTGCATTTAGAAACAATTAAGTATGAACAGTAAGTAGGCCTTTTCAATTTATAATTTCCTTTTAGTAAATATTTTATGGGTGGAAACGGTGGCTAAGTGGCTGCAGCATAGGTAAATTTATTAAATTATATTGGCCATAGTGTATTAGTGAGTGTGTGTGTGTGTGTGTGTGTGTGTGTGTGTGTGTGTGTGTGTGTGTGTGTGTGTGTGTGAATGAGTGTATGGGTGTTTCCCAGTACTGGGTTGCAACTGGAAGGGCATCTGCTGTGTAAAACATATGCTGGATAAGTTGGCGGTTCATTCCACTGTAGCGACCCCTGATGAATAAAGGGACTAAGCCGAAGGAAAATTAATAAATTAATAATTATTAATAATAATTATGAATAATAATTATGGATTGCATGGTTTCAAATTAAGACTATTCAAAAAACTTTGCTATTTTCCCAACCCAGCTCATTATTGATACGTACCCCTATATACATTTCTGGAGATCACAAAATATGTTCCAGGAGGTACATTTTAATGCAGTTTTTGTTTGTGTGAATCCACCAGAGGCATGTGTGTACACTTTTTCAGATCTCAAATTTCCCTCGCGAGTGCCATTTGTGCCTGCTCTTTATGCATAAATCCACCAGAAGTCACTGTCAACTCACTGACTGAATGACTGACTGACCAATCATTATCCTCACCCACCTCCTTCACTTAACCCAACCGATAGTATTTTCAAAAGCACAGATTAAACCACTCACCTCCTTCCCTAAACCCACCCGACAGTGTTTTCAAAAGCAATCCAGAAAAAGAATGGATGGTTGTTTGGATGACACACAAATATAATATTTTAGTCTAACATACTTTATTGTTAATGTTCTGAGACGTGCACAATGAAAGGAGATGCAATATGGTAATTTTATCTGAATTAAAAATTTTACTGTGGTCAAAATAATGTAAACAAATACAAATGCTTGATTTAGAAATGTGTGTTTACTGAATGAGGCTGATGTTGCATTGCTCTAACATGGGATTTTATAATAAGGTGATGTATTGTATTGTAAAAAGTCATAAATGTGTAATGTACATGCCTGCACATATTGTCATACTTAAATATGATCCTCCACCCAGCCAGAGAATGAGGCCACGGGCAATCAAACTGTCAAAGTAATTCATTTACACATAAAGAATTACTTTACAATGACAGAGGAGCATGCTGGTGTGTTTTCCTGCATCCTTTAATAGCAGATATGAAGAGGTATGAGACAGAAAACAGAATTACCCAAATTAATAAATAAATAAACCTACAGTACATTATGCTGTTTACAAGTTGGATCTGATGGTGAGGCTTGCTACAAACTACACTTAAATGTGAACCAGTAGTGACCTCATTTTACCTCATTGTGCAAAGCAAGATGGGATGGCAAAAGTTCATAAATTAAAAGGATGCGTATTGAGTACAGGGAATTTAGTTAATACTTTACAGTTACTATACGAGATGAGTCTTTAGTTTAGCAGGCGTATTAGGGAAATAGAGGTCAAAATTAATTTGAAATAAATTAGTTACATTAAAGGAATACATTTACAGACAAATGTATTTTTCCTAGAAAAAAAAAGCTTCTACGTTGTTTTGATTAAATACAGAATCACAGAAGTTTTTTTTTTGTAGAATCATTGTTTTGCTGCTTTTATCAAAACCAATCAGGCAATTCTGTGTAATTAAGGAGCCATTTACACTAGTTCATTTTAAATATTATATTTTTTACTGCATATCAGAAAAGCAATTTCCATTTACAGTACACTAAAGCAGTCTATGATCATTCACACTCACTGGGCATGTGCATATTTTGCCAGCATTCATTCTTGCAGTCTAAAGCATACGGCGCAAAAGCATAAAAGTCAGAATGCACATTTTCTATTTTAAGGACAGAAAAATAAGCTGTGCACGCTGGTGCATGGTGTAACAGGGTTGTACTTATTTTCTTAATGAGTTATGGGTGTGTTTTGAGCATAACGTGCATTAAACCAATCAGAGTCACATTTCCCATTCCCTTTGTGTTGCGCCATGGCACATTTGCTATTTACATGGTGGATTTTGTAAGTGGAAAAAAATGAACACTTCACTAGCAAGAAAACAGTTAAACAAACTATCTGCAGTGAGAATAAAGACAAAGCCTCTTTACTTTACTTATACTCTTTACTTTGCTCCTTTCGTGGATAGGGAAACAGGGTACTACACACTCCACTGAAGACATCCACTAGCCTACATATTTAATTTAATTTGTAAAGCGCAAAGATTTGTTTCAAAGCTAATTTCCGTTCCAATTTCCAGCAAACTACTAAATCAACAATAACGAAGTGTGGTCAAAAAACTTATTATATCCAAACACACATCCTGTTCTTATGTCCCAGATAGATGGACAAATCTAAACTGGTTTAAATTGCATATAATAAATAATTACACAGAGTGGCACAAATGGACTTGCTATTTAAACAACATGTCGCAAAACATAAAAATTACTGTTGCGCTGGTCTGAAATTAGCAACAGATTGTGCCAAACACATCTTGTGCCTTATTGCACCGGGTGTTTGATAGAGCCATAATGTCACAATCTGTAAATGTTTAGGGAAGATTTTCAGTTTATTTTTTATTTTTTGGTTTCCACCCAGCATGTCCGTTTGTTTTTCTTGTTTTTTCAGTGAACCAATTCATTTAATTACAGGTCATTTCTTTTTAGTGTGTAACAGAACAGTATAGGCAACTTTTGGGACACACTACTTCACCATTAATAAATCATTCTGTTGTTTAAGTGTCCTGTCAATCATCTTGTGACATTCTTCACATTTCTTTTAAAATTTATTTCATTTTGGAATAGCATGCTAATGTGCCATTAGCAGAAAAAAATCTCTTCATATATTGACACAATTATGCATTTAAAAGTTAATGACCAAACACATATTTATAACATTTCACAATTTAGCTGCAAGCATTAAAAATATATATATATATATAATAATAATAATTTTCTTATGGGTTTCCTCCGGGTGCTCCGGTAACCCCTAACAGTCCAAAGACATGCAGTACAGGTGAAATGAATAAACTAAGTTGTCTGTAGTGTATGAGTGTGAATGTGAGAGTGTATGGGTGTTTCCCAGTACTGGGTTGAGCTGGAAGAGCATTCGCTGTGTAAAACATTTGCTAGATAAGTTGACAGTTCATTCCGCTGTGGCAACCCCTGATGAAGGGACTAAGCTGAAGCAAAACCAATGAATGAAATGTAAAAAATTTGGATAAAATCCTTGTAACAATTTGCATGAGTTAAATAGCATGAGTAATATATACAAAATATTTTACATTCACTTATACTTAAACATTTAACTTCTTAATATCATGTGAAATTTACTTTTAATTAAACAATATATATTTAGATGTGTTAGGTTAAATATTAGGTAAAAACATAGCTGATTATCTTTCATTTTGAATTTATTTTAATTAAAAGAAGTGAATAAAGAATGAAGTCAAAAGGAACATTGCTTTTATCAAATTAAGTCCATTTTATAAGTCAATTTATTAGTTTCTCACTCACACTTTGTTTTATCAATTTATAATAAACCGATGTGATATTTTAGTGAGTTTTTCTGCATATGCCAACCAAGACAATAATTCTTGAATAAAAATAATAATACTAATTACCTAATATTATGTGCAATGATTAGAAAAAAAAAACATTTAAATATCCTTGAAATTAAATTTTTTTTTTGAAAGTAAAAAAAAACATACAAATTGATGGTGACAATTGTGAACTTGATTATAAAGTGTTAGTTTGAACACTTTTTACAACCATGTTCACAATATTTACCATAAGTTTGTAAAAAGAATGTTTTACTTCAGTGCCATGTAGGTCACTTGAGACGAGCCTTCAGATAGCGTCTCTGTGTCAGATGGCTGTGATTCCCACTGACGTTCACAGGAAGGCCTCTTTTCTCGCCCATCATCCCTTCTGACAGGGCTGCCCCCTCTCTTTGCTTCATTCATCTTCATTAGCTGTCTATTCCCTCCATCTCATGTCAAAAATACTTAATGTCTCTGCTGTGTGGGCCAAGACGGGACCTGATTAGTTAGCGCTAATACTGACGCATTTCAGCATACCCTCTCCTTTAACTGTCCCTGTAGTCCTTTTAGCAAAGAAACAATACAGCTGCCATCTGTTTCCTGCTATACTTCCTACTGTTTAATGTGGCCCACCATCTCCTGCCTAACCAGTTACACAGTGGGAAGAAAACAGCAAGAGCGAAGGCAAATACAACACAAATACAAATATGTTTACTTTAAATTAGTGCCACATTTGCCACTGAGCCTTGGCCTCCAAACAGCAATGATGAAGTAATACTCATGGAAATGAAATTAAGTTTTTATTCAAAACTTCAGACTATAAAAATATAATTGGACTTATTAAATAATAAGAAAATAAATAATATATTGGGCGGCACAGTGGCTCAGTGGTTAGCACTGTCCCCATACAGCAAGAAGGTTGCTGGCTTGAATCCTGGTTCAGTTGGCATTTCTGTGTGGAGTTTGCATGTTCTCCCCGTGTTTGCATAGGTTTCCTCTGGGTGCTACGGTTTCCCCCAAAGTCCAAAAGCATGTGCTATAGGTGAAATGGATGAACTAAATTGGTCATAGAGTACAAGTGTGTGTGTATGTGTGTGTGTGTGTGTGTGTGTGTGTGTGTGTGTGTGTGTGTGTGTGAATGTGAGAGTGTATGGGTCTTTCCCAATACTGAGTTGCAGCTGGAAGGGCATTTGCTGCATAAAAACATGCTAGAATAGAGATGGGAAGTAACAAAGTACAAATACTTTGTTACTGTACTTATGTAGATTTTTCTGGTATCAGTACCTTACTCCACTATTTATTTTTTGACAACTTATTTACTTTTACTCTTTACATTTTTATAGAAATATCTGTACCTTATACTTACAGTTTTAAATCAGGCTCGTTACTTTCGTTTTCATGTGTTTGTTGGCGCGTTCTATATTATTTCTTGTCATTGCGCAATTTGAGTGCATTTGTGATTCAGTCAGTCTATTTTCGTCATTGTGCGCCAACCAAGGCTATCACAAGGCATGTACGTGGGCAGGTTTATGAAGATTACTATGAGAAAGGCAAGGATGACTATGAAGATGAGACAGAGGGGGACGGCGAATTTAACATGACTGATGCCCTGTTTAAACAGTAATAAGACACATTTAGCTTGATCCGACCACAGGTAAACAAGAGAGACACAATCCAGTTAAAAAAAAATATGCCATACAAATGCTTAAAGGTGCTGTATGTAAGTTTTTGACTCTTCTAAAGCATAAACACACCATAATATGTGTGCAGATATTTAAGAAACATCCTAAGTGAACATACTCGTTTAAATGAAAAACAATGCTGAAGTCAGATATTCTGCTTTGAAAATGTTTTTTCCGTGCCGGAACGCTGTCTTTGATTAGGTAAATTTTACCTGCACAATGCCAGTTTAGCCAATTCTAATTCAGCACCCCAGGTTGCCTTATTGGAAAACAGTGTATTTCATTCATTTATTCAGGAAGGCTCTGAAAGCATGCGTCCGTGACCGAAAATGGGACCTCCGTTGGACAGTATCAGACGTTTAAAAGAGACAGATTCAGTTCCACATGAGGTTATTATTTAGCAAATGATATAAATATTATGAACATAAACAATAGGTGAGCAGATTACATTGTAACTGCGTGTCCTTTGTGATGAGATACGCGATAAACAAATGGACTGTTTGCTCCAGATGAAACACGACAGAAATTTAAATACAGCCTTTAAGAAGCACAGAATATGCACTCACTCACTTATATGTGTTTAGGTCTAAAGTTCAATTGCAAACGGTTTATTGTATTTTCAAGATCTGAGGTGAACTTTCTGCTTTCAGTATATGGCAATAAATGTCATGTAAAATGGCATTCAAACTCACATTGTTAGCATTTAGCACTGAATAAAGCACATGAGGTTTACCTGAGAGGATCACTGTCATAGGTTTCTGTTGTTCAGTTGTTAGAAATAGAAGCCATAACTGTTTAAATCACTCGCTCCTGTACTCAATCTGGCAACCCACACTTGCGTTTGTTTTGATCCAGGAGTGCAATACCTAGTTCAACCACTGGGTGTCAAACTTACATACTGCACCTTTAAGGTAAACAGTCTTTTGTTCACTTCCGATCATACCGCATAGAATTTCTCTGGTCTTTCAGTCTAATACCGCAAAAAAGGTTTTTTTTTTAAAGATTTGTAAATTTAGTACTAAAAAAAATCAAATACTTTAAAAAATGTGATGCATTGAGATTTATTAACGATGAGTTCATATTTCCTAATACAGAATTTATGCTGTTTAACAGTTTTTTAAATCGACTATATGATTTTACATATAGGCATAATAATCTTTAATTAATTTTTAACAAATGTTTTACAACAACAAAAGTAACTATACTATGCCATTCATGAATAAACGTATAACGCAAAAGATCCTGAAATTATCACATAAATAAAATATCATGCACATGTTTGTATGTTGTAGTCACGCATGTGTATGTAGCATTTAGAATAGAATACATGTATTAACAGAATTAAATATCCACAATACACTGGGAAAAACACAAAAATAGTGGGTTATTTTTGAGAGCTGCTAAAGCAAAAAAAAAAAAGTTTGCAGTGAAATACAATAAGTATTTATTTTAGCAAAAGAAAATATATTTTCAGTATATTTAAAGATAGACAGGCCTACATAATTATTTTTACATAATTAGAGTGTATGAACATAAATGGCAACTGTTGTTTTTGATCCAACAGCCGCAAACTACTTGATAAATGCTGTGAGTTTGCTTCAGAATGATTATACATTGGGGGAAACCGGATATTTACCTATCTAGTGAAACTAAAACATGTAGTAGTAATTTATACTTTTTACTTAAGTACATTTTTGAGGCCATTCTTTTTTAAATTTACTGGGTGTACAAAAAGTGTACTCAGTACTTCAACTTTCACCAGAGTCATTTCAAACATGAGTATCTGTACTTCACCTTGAGTAAAGGATTTGTGTACAGTACTTTTTCCATCTCTGTAGAATAGTTGGCGGTTCATTTCGATGTGGTGACCCCTGATAAATAAGCGACTAAGCCGAAAGAACATTAATAATAATTTGTTGGTGATTTGATTTACTTACTACCGAACAAGCATGGGCTCAGTCTGATTTTCCCTCATGTATCATTCTGGTCGCCTTATTTAACTTTATTTACACTGTTGTTGATTCTGTCACATTTAGCAACTGCTTATGTAAGGAAGAGTTTGGCCTTCTACTTAAAATAATTAGTTAGCTAATTAAAGTGTTTTTTTTTTCTCAATTTGCAGTTTATGAATCACCAAGGATCATTTACAGCTGAACAATTTTCTGAAGAAGAAAGTCAATTAAATCTTGGTGAATAAATAAGCAGCAAGTTTAAATTTTTGTGTGAACTATGACTTTAATAAAAAATAATGTACTTATCATGGGGTTAGGGTTATGAATAGGGTTTGATATAGTGGTGTTGCATGCAATTATGCACACAA
>CAIGQZ010021958.1:756781-791129 GCA_903798205.1 Danio tinwini
ATTGACACTGTTCAGTTGAACAGTATTCATTTGAAATAAGAATCTCTCATATTAACATTATGTACATATTTACTGCCATTTTTGATAAACTGAATGCATTCTTACTGAATATGTTTTTTATTTATTGACATGTCATTTTTACCTTCAATGCCTCGAGTTGGGCTAAACGGCATCGCTGCAGCAAATCTACAAATAGGTATATGAGCAGAGCCTGAAAGAAAAAAAAAACAACAATATTCATATACTGTATGTGTCATTGAATATGTTTTATGTACATATGCAAATTGTAATTGCAGACACATGAAAAAAAATCTAAATTTTGTAATTAATATTATATTAATATATAATAAATTAATAAATAAATAAAGTAAGTTAGTTTGAAATATAGTCATCAGTATGCCATCATTTTCTGAATAGTTAATTGATTCGTTTAAAGTTATCTTGTGAACATATTTTGCAATTCTTCGGTTGCTTGTTTATAGTTGGAATGAATTTTCCATGCATATTTTGTTGTTGCTAAAATATAACAAACTATTTATTCTGAAATAGAGCAAACTTTAGCAAGGTATTAATTTGAAAAAGAATCAAAGACAGCAGTCAGCGTAAGATCTTTTTCTCTTTTTTTCCCTTCAAAGCTGTATGCATTTTGATTCAGACATATTTTACAATAAGTCTTTCTTAAATGTCAAACAAGACAAATGTCAGTGGCAATGTCATGTTATTATCAAAATGCAAGATCTGCTTCAGAACTGCAGATACTGTGAAGTCAAAATCAACTCCATCAAATGTCAGAAAACTGTTCAATATAAGATGAAGATGAAAATACGGATATAAAAGGAGCCACCTTATAATCACAAAAAATATACTTTAAAAAACAATGTAACTTTTGAAATGTTAAACTTGAAATGAGGCTAAGAATGCAAGACTGCCGAACAATGTCAGAATAAACAAATAAGTCAAGGAAAGAAACATCAATTTATTACCTGCACAAAAAAGCCTATAAGGAAGGAGATCAGGAAAGGCAGCAAACCTGCTCGAGCAATCGTTACTGGCAGTCCTTCAGAAAAAATTAATAAATAAATGTAAATAAATAAAAGAAAAATATCTGATGAATTTGTTATGGCTAGAATCTGCTCTATTGTGAATATATCCACAGTGCCGTCTATTAAAGTGAACATATTCAGCCATTCATTCCAGATTTCATCTCTAGTCTGAATCATATGATGGTGGTAATTTTATTAAGGCCAGAAGAACACTTTAAAAAGATTTAACTCCGACAAGAGGAAATGAAAAGAGAAATGTCTTTTTTTAACAACTTTTAAATCTCAATGAAAACAGAACAGTTAAATTCAATGCAGCATGTAATTGCGGTGTCTTATAAATATTTATATATATATCTGCTACTGTTCAGACCATAAAGTCTTGCTATATCATTAACAAAACAGAATGTAGTCTCGCTGAAAAGTCATTGAGAAATTATGTTTAACTTCATTTTCGCCTGCTAATGGCTCATGCACGGGTTTCATTCCTTCCATTCCTATTTCAACAGTTAATTAAAAATATATCTAAAAAAATATCTGCAGCCCCCTTTTTTAACTATCTCTGAGCATCTTTCTAATGCATTGTGCAAAACAACAATGATTCAATAAGATTTCATCATAATGTCATGTGTTATATTTTAAATTTGTTTTTACGTACCCAGGATCCCGGTGCCCAGTATTGTAGCAATTGTTAAAAAATCTGTGGAGAAACAACATTTGTTATTAAAATGTTGAATAACAAATCAGGTCACACTTTACATCAGGGGTGTCAAACTCAGTTACTGGAGGGCCGCATCTCTGCAGAGTTCAGTTCCAACCCTGCTTCAACACATTTACCTGTAGGTTTCAAACAAGCCTGAAGGACTCATTTAGTTTGATTAGGTGCATCTCTGCGACGCACTGGGGCACTGTTTTTGCGCATGTCAGTGTTTGTGAATAGATTACACCAAAAAGTAACCTTGACAAACATCAGTCTAAAGCTACAACCCACAAGCAGCCAAAGCAGCTAGTTGTTTTTCAATGGGAACAGAAAACGCTTATTAGATATGGAGTGAATATCATCGTAATTACAAGACACACACGCATTCATTTCTGTACATCACGGTTTATTTTGAAAGGTACGAGTCCACAGCATAACATCCCATAAAAAACATTTAGTCTACCGACACAATAGTGTTGAATTATGGATAGTTATTAGTTTGTTTATGTCACTGTTTCTGCCGGAGGCCTGTTGTTTACATTGTTTACTATGTTACTTACACACGAAAACAACGTCTTTGTAGTAAAAAGCAAGTTGATGTCATAGCTTACAGTGTTGCAAATAAAATGAGACCACAAACTTAGGGTTGGAACTAAACTGTGCAGAGATGCGGCTCTCCAGGAGCTTGACCTGTGCTTTACAATAAGGTTTCATTAGATTATGTATTTACTGACATGAACTACAGTAATACTGAATAATACTTGTACCATATATGTATTAAATGTGTTAAATATAATTCAACATTTACCAATGTATTATTAAAATCTGATTTTATGCTTGTTAACATTAGGTAATGCATTGTGAGTGAACTTAAACTATTAAATATGTTTAAAAATAAATATATTTTTCATTGTTTTTACATATCAATAAGCACATTAATTAACATTAACTAATACAACCTTACTACAAAATGTTACTGCAAAATAATTTCTGTGTAACTATTCATGTCACAAATTATCTGTGAGTACTGGAAAAACTGATTTGTACATTCATTTAAAATTAGCCAACATTTTTCTAAACACTTCAAATATATTTCCAGTTGGACGCTTATTATATCCACTAATTTCCAATTACCTATTTAACCTTAGCTATCTATTTAGTTTTGTGCATTGTGTTAATATTTCAAACACGTCAAATGTCACCCGCATAGTCGTATTATCAAAACTCAAGATCTGCTTTAGAACTGCAGATACTGTGAAGTCAAAATCAATGACTTCAAATGTCAGAAAAATGTTCAATAAAAGAGGAAGATGGAAATATGACTAGATAAAAAGAGACATTTTATAATTACCCGAAGAAACAAAGCTGCTTTGAAAAACTGTCACTTTCGAAATGTGAAACGTACAGTATTAACAGAAATGATCTAGCATCTACCAGACACTGACATTTACCTAAATATATAGATGCATTTTACAATTATCTGTCTAATCCAGAAATGCCCAAACTAGGGCCTTGTAAACTTTGATTTGGCCCAACAGAGGGAAAATTATTGCAAAAGTTTACAGGATGACTTTAACAGAGATTCTCATTTCTATTTTAATGTAACCTTTTGTTTGTTTGTTTGTTTGTTTAGGTACAAAAAAGCAACCTGAAACTAAATGTTTCAATATAATGTTGTAAATGAATCCCTTAACAAATAAGAGAAAAGGCATAAGATATTAGCGTGCAAATCAAGGTAAAGGCAGGGTTAGCATGACTAGTGTCACGATAACCAGCGATCCAGCTTAAACACGCAGTATTGCATAGAACTACAAATCCGACATTACATTGACTACAAGATCCAGTCATGCACTGCTCACAAACACACACACAAACACACACACACACACACACACACACACACACACACACACACACACACACAGGGCTGGAGCAAGCCGAACTGCCGCTCTAGGCAATGGACTAGCAGGCCGCCCTCAACCCGAAAGTGAAAACGAACGAGTTCCTAAACCTGGCTGAGAAAACCAGGCACTGCACATTACCAAGCTAATACCATCACTACAGTGAAGCATGGTGGTGGCAGCATCATGCTGTGGGAATGTTTTTCAGCAGCAGGAACTGGAAGACTAGTCAGGATAGATGGAAATCCTTTCGGCAGGACAATGACCCAAAGTACACTGCCAAAATATCAATGGAGTGGCTTCACAGCAACCCGGTGAATGTCCTTGAGTGACCCAGCCAGAGTCCAGACCTAAATCCTATTGAACATCTCTGGAGAGATCTGAAAATGGCTGTACACCATCACTTCCTATCCAACCTGATAGAACTTGAGAGGTACTGCAAAGAGGAATGGGCAAGCATTTCCAAAGACAGGTGTGCCAAGCTTATGGCATCATATTCAAACAGACTTGAGGCTGTAATTGCTGCCAAAGGCACATCAACTAAGTATTGAGCAAAGGCTGTGAATACTTATGTACAGGTACATGTGATTTTACAGGTTTTTTATTTTGAAAAAATTTGCAACAATTTAAAAAATTTTTTTCACATTGTCATTATGGGGTATTGTGTGTATAATTTTGAGGAAATAAATGAATTTAATCCATCATGGAATAAGGCTGAAACATAACATTTTTATGGTTTTAGTTAAAATATTTTTTTTTGTTAAATAATTTTCATTCCCTAAAACCTTTAGTGCCACTTCAGTATATATTCTGGAAATATTTGAGTTTGTAGCTGTTTGAAAATAAAACACACTCCTTGTCAAACCATCACAATGTCACCTTGTCTTTTAATAGCTTTTTTCCCAGCAATAACCTGAGGTGGCAGTCAAGATTTACATGTGAAGAATTTGAGAGCAGCCATACACTGTAATGAGAGAGAATATCTCCAAAGCTAACGCAGGGGAGAAAAAAAAATTAATAAATAAAAAAAACCCTAAGCATAAACACATCTCTTCTGGCCTAATTACAAAAATTACGCCATGGCTCTTTGATGCATATTAATAAGATGCTTCTGATTAGCCTCTCACCGAGAAATAACAGCGGCAGTCACGAATGAGAAGCCAAACTAAAAAGTTCAAATTGACTTTGCTGACACTACAGATAGCATTTGATTTTCCAATTACAGTGTAAATGTTTGGGCAGGATTAGTTACAGATGCACGAATAACATCAGGGAATAAACACTTATTGTTAAAATGGAAAATGATCCTTGAAGGCTTTTAATCTGCCTCCGAGTACAACAAACCAGGTATTCTCGTCGATGAGGAGCATTATTAGCATTTGGAGTCTAAAAATACCATCCCCCAAAAAAACTTTTATTATCTGTAAAGCAGCACGGCACACATTACCAGGCCTCTAAATGAACTCTCAGCTCACAGATACGAGTTTGTGTAATAATACGAAACATCAGGAAATTAAATCTGAGAGATAAAAAGCTTTCGTTGACGCCGTAAGCAGGAAAAGAACAAGTCGTTTTGGTAAATAGACAGGTTTGATTAATTGACAGAATGCCTTGAAATACTGTATACAATCCTTGCGGGCAGAATTGTAGGGCGGCTATTTGCAGATTTAAATTACGCCAACCCTCGCAGTCAAGATGATGGATGACAACTTAGCGCAGAGGTAGTGAAGTAACTATGATGGCATTTTAATGACATTGGTATCATCAGATCTGGCAACCGATCAAAGTGGGGTAGCATCCTCAAGCAGACGTTTAATCTAGGTATCGCACAAGTTTCACTTTCCTGCAGGTCTCTCGTATTAGGGGCTGATTAATGGACGGTTGTTGAAGTTTTATGTACTTGCGCTATAAACCTCATTTTAGGAAATCACAATGCAGACAGTAATTGTGTTATTGGCTTGCTAAAATCCACTTAGGGATATAAAACAGGAGAAAAATTGAAGACGCAATGAAAATTATGCCTGATGCTGTACAAACAATGGGAGCTGTCAGATATACGCACGCTTCTGCTTGATGGCTGGATCGAGCGACGAATCCGAGCAGTTTGCACATAAAATAGGCCTAAAAGGTTTATGCAGCTGTCACATAATGCTGCTACACTGCCAATAACAACATCTGCAGGCTTTCTACTAAAACAACATGACGGCTCGTGCAGCTGGAACCGCAAACATAAAGCTGGGACGCTTTCTATTTCTTTTTAAAGGAATAGTTCACCCCAAAAACAGTCTCTACCATTCTCCTTTTATGCTGAAGCTGAAGGGGGATGTTTAGGGGAATATTAATGCTGCTTTGTGCTAAAGTAAAGGCAAACAGATGGCAGGTGCTGTCAAACTCTGAAAAGTACAATTGAGCATTTTATATAGAGCACATGCACAATAGGGATGGCCAATGTGGATTTTAAACTATATCACAATATTTTCTGGTGTTTATTTCAATAACGATATCAATGATGGTAATTTGTATGTATTCACTGAAAGACAAATAGTCCTGAGATATTTATATTTAAAGCTAATTATTATTTAATCATATTTCTTAATTTTTACAACCAAATAAACTATAAGCACATACACCAACCACTTTTAGAGGATTCTAGAGGGCGCCCTTGTAGATTCATTCATTCATTCATTCATTCATTCATTCATTCATTTTCCTTCAGCTCATTCAGTTTCCTTCAGGTTAGTCCCTTTATCCATCAGGGGTTGCTACAGTGGAATGAACCGCCAACTTATCCAGCATATGTTTTACACAGCGGATGCCCTTCCTTATTCAGTTGACTTATACTGCATGTCTTTGGACTGTGGGGAAAACCCACGCGAACACAGGGAGAACATGCAAACTCCACACAGAAATGGCAACCAGCTGCTGTGAGGCGACAGTGCTAATCACTGAGCCACTGTGTCGCCCCTGTACATTAAAACTGCAGATATGCATTACAGAAGTAAAATTATCAACTATCAGATGAGGAAAAAGAAACTAAAAATAAATAAATATTAATATTAATATGAATAACACTTATAACATGATGCTAATTGACATAGCCTGTCTAGGATCCTAAAGAATATTATTTTCTCATTCTGAAAGCACATCTGGTCACAAAAAAACATTTTTTCAAGCACTCGACAGATTTTCTGAAATGAAACAGACGCAAAACTGTATCAAACACATGTAGCCATTGCATAGATCGATTGTAGATTTCATCATTATTCTCATGATGACAGTCCTTCTTATAATTGGGAGAATTTTCCTGGTATATTGAAAACC
This sequence comes from Danio tinwini, assembly GCA_903798205.1. Taxonomy (NCBI): domain Eukaryota; kingdom Metazoa; phylum Chordata; class Actinopteri; order Cypriniformes; family Danionidae; genus Danio; species Danio tinwini. Next base: position 763,744 of record CAIGQZ010021958.1, read on the forward strand.
CAATTTCCTGCACATCATTAATGCACAATATTCAAAATATTTTCAATATGAAAGTTTTATAACTTCATCCAAAGAATCCAAATATTCACAATTCATTCATTCATTCATTCATTCATTCATTCATTTTCTTTTCGGCTCAGTCCCTTTATTAATCTGGGGCGGAATGAACCGCCAACTTATCCAGCATATATTTTACGCAGCGGATGCCCTTTCAGCTGAAACCCATCACTGGAAAACATCCATACACACACTACACTACGGACAATAGTTATGTTTCCATGAGCCTATTTTTATGCACATTTTAGATATGCGCATAAAAACAGGTTGATAGAAACACCATGATGTGCATAAATTTTAAAAATGTGAATAAAAAAACATATGCGCATAACTGAGTAGGAAAAAAAAAAACATTCTATGAGGAAAGATACCCATAAACTACGATGGAAACACTTCTACTGCAGAAATTCCAGTATGCTCATTAAAAAAAGGTCATGTGATTTTGTTATAAGAGATAATGTGATGATAAAAATGTGTGTAAATGGACAAACCAGCAGGCTGAGCACATTGTAAACCACCTGAAATGTTGTTTTGGTCATTCTAAAACACCTTACTGTTTAAGTTTTAGTGCAAATATATTATTAATGACCTCCAGAATCAAGAGCGTCTGAGCTCTGCGTCTGACACCTTCAAACACCACCGCGCGTTCACTGTGTGTCAGGATTGCCTTCTGAGGCGCAAGTCAATTATCAGATGAAGAAAATATTGATGTACCTTCTCCTACTGCAGCACATTTAGTTTTTACTGTTGATATTTAAAGCCAGTTAGTCAGGAAGTGACAATTTTGTTCGCTTTGACTCGTTGGATGGAAACGCTGCTTTATTCGCACGTCTTTTATGCAATATTCTAGTTTTGCGCATAAAGGTTATTCGCATTTTTGGATGAAAACAAAGCTAGTGTAACTTACCCAATTCACCTATAGTGCATGTCTTTGGACTTGTGGGGGAAACCAGAGCACCCGGAGGAAACCCACGTGAACACGGAGAGAACATGCAAACTTCACACACAAAATGCCAACTGACCCAGCCGAGGCTCGAACCAGCAAGCTTCTTGCTGTTAGGTGACAGCACTACCTACTGCGCCACCGTGTCACCTAGATTCACAATTATTTTTCTATTTTTTTTTAAGGTAAGGGGTTGCATACAATTAATATGTGCTGAATTTAAACAAAATTTAATTTAGCAATGCTCAACTTAATTTGTTTGTTTAAATTCAGCCTATATACATTGTTTGTAACTCCTTACTTACTCCCAGGGGGCATTTATATCGAAGATGATATTTAGCTGCATCATGTGGTGTTTCGTAACATCTAATTTTTACGAGGTAAGTCATTAGTCCATCGCTCAACCCCCAGCTTGGAGGACCAGGACATACACTACGGCCAATTTAGCTTACCCAATTTACCTGAAGAACATGTCTTTGGACTTGTACGGAAACCGAAGCACCCAAAGGAAACCCATGCAAACAAGAGGAGAACATGCAAACTTCACACAGAAATGCCAACTGACCCAACCGGGGCTCGAACCAGCAACCTTTTTGCTGTTAGGCGACATCAATATCCACTGCAATTTACCCATTTTGTAAATCCACTGAATCATCTTTTGCATTAATTATATTGATTTAAATGTCTGTCTGAACATTCCAATGGCCTATCCTACCTGCCTGTCAACATGTTGATTTGCATACATCTTTGCACACTGTTATAGAAACAGGTCACGTAACTGTGACAGGTCCCAACCGACAGGACATGTGTCCACCGAAGCAACCAAAAACGATTGCGCTCTTACAAAAACGGTCTGCTGAGCACTTGATATTCTACAAGCATTGTATTTATTTTAGAGTTCGATATTTTTCAACTGCCAGTGGATTTAGGAAACACAAGGCAAACAGTGCATCATTGTGCTGCTGGCTTTTTAATTCAAATGCAGTGCTCTCATTGAAAACAAACAAAAATTAAATAAAATGTGTGGGACACACACCCTTATTGTGTTGTATACTATTACATTTTGTGTTCAACTGTAATGTTTTCTCAGTGGTGAATGAGAGATGAGGTAATCTCACCCTTGTCACTTCTGTTTTCAGGTCTGCGACTGCGTGTGCGTGAAAGCAAGTTTTTCAGTCATTTCAACTTACTGACAATAAAACACACACACACACACACACACACACACACACACACACACACACACAATTAATTCATTTATTTTCTTTTTAGTTTAGTCCCTTTATTAATTCAGGGTCGCCACAGCGGAATGAACCGCCAACTTATCCAGCACATGTTTTACACAGCTGATGCCCTTCCAGCCGCAACCCATCTCTGGGAAACATCCATACACACTCATTCACAATCATACACTACGGGCAATTTAGCCTTCCCAATTCACCTGTACCGCATGTCTTTGGACTGTGGGGGAAACCAGAGCATCCGAAGGAAACCCACGCGAACACAGGGAGAACATGCAAACTCCACACAGAAACGCCAACTGACCCACTCCGTCGCCCACACACAAAATAAATTATGTTATTAATTACCATAATTTCACCCCCCAGACTTTTGATGATCTTTGGAACACAAAGTAAGATATTTTAGATGAAATCTGAGAGCTCCCTCATACTGCATAGACAGCAAGGTTCCTAACTAAGGTTCAAAGTCCAGAAATATATCATAAACATTCTGAAAAAAAGCACATATTGCTTCACTGGTTCAATTGAAATATTATCAAGCAGCAATTACCATTTTCTGTGCACATAAAACAAAACAAAATCATACAAATATTTCAATAATTTCTTCAATTCGAGTCATTATTAGGCCCACCCCAAAGTGAATTTGCACCCACAGAAATCTGCAGATTTCAGTAAGATTATTTAGATAATTAGCAAATTAATAAGACTATTTATTAATTAAATGTACATTTACTTTTTTATATATTAATTTCTGTAATATTATTGTATAATATGCAAATATTATATGATTTATCTACAATAGAGTTTGTAAAGTAACATTAGTACTAGTATATTACTATTAAAACCATACTAATACTAGTCGTTACTAGACATATTGTATGAGAGACTTACTTGGTTTATCAAACAAGTGGTTCTAATTGGATTTGTATTGTAATCCTTAAAAGTTAAACAAGTAATTATTGATTGTTGTTCCGTGTGCCGTGTTCAGTTACTATACTCTTAAAATCAAACAGAGGAGGTCAAACATATACATTAAGCAATGACACTGAGGAGCAGAAACTGTTACAAAATAGTTCTTATTTTTGTTTTATGTGTGCAAACAAGTACATGTATGCACATAGATTAATAATTTTCAAAAACTTGCATACAACACCTTTAAAACTGCAGATATGCATTACAGAAGTAAAAACATCAACTATCAGATGAGGAAAAAGAAACTAGAAATAAATAAACTAATAAAACAACAAACAATTATGGGACTATTCATGTTATCCTCATAACATGATGCTAATTGACATAGCCTGTCTAGGATCCTAAAAAAATAATATTATTTCCTCACTCTGAAAGCACCTCTGGTCACAAAAAGAAATTATTTCAAGCACTCAACTGATTTTTTGAAATTAAAAACTGTATCAAACACACTTTGCCATTGCATAGATTGATTGTAGGTTTTATCATTATTGCCATGATGAGAGTCCTTCTTATAATTGTGAGAATTTTCCCGGTATATTGGAAACGAGAAACTAATTGCCCATCCTTAATGCACAATATTCAAAATATTTTCAATATAAAAGCTTTGGAACTTGATCCAAAGAATCCAAAGATTCATTAGAAAAATTTACAATTATTATTAGCCTTTTTTCAGGTAGGTAGTTGCAAACAATTAATTTAGGCTGAATTTAAACAAACAAATTAAGTTAAACTTTACTCAATTTAATTTTGGTTAAATTCAGCCTATATAAATTGTTTGCAACCACTTACTTACTCCCAGGGACATTTATCGAACTTGATATTTAACTGCACCATGTGGTGTTTCGTAACATCTAATTTTATAAGGTGGGTCATTAGCCCAATGCTCAACCCCCAGCCTAGAGGACCAGAACATTCACCTGAAGCATGTGTCTTTGGACTTGTGGGGGAAACCGGAGCACCCGGAGAAAACCCACACCAACACGGGGAGAACATGCAAACTCCACACAGAAATGCCAACAGACCCAGCTGAGGCTCAAACCAGTGACCTTCTTGCTGAGGCGACAGCGCTACCTACTGTGCCAGCATGCTGCTCCAGTAAGTATTAATAATATATTAAAATAATAACACATAAATAATGAGATCAATTCAGTATTTCCTTGCTGTTGTAAGAAGAAAAAAAAAACAGCAACACATTTTTAAGGAACTGATTTTTAAATTATTATTTACATTCTTAGAGACTGGACTGTTCTCATAGAAATCCAATATGGCACTTATTGACAAGAAAAAAAAAAACTTCATAACAAGGCAAGCATACAAAACTATTTGTCATCTGACAACAAACAAAGAAATAAATACATAAAATATAACACCAGTTATTAAAAAAAAACAACCAGTTTCAAGTAAAACAACTTGGGGGGGAGAAATGCTTCTCATGCATGCATGCGCGTGAGTGAAATGCACGTGAACGAGGCATTCAGCGGAGGAGAATGACGTCATCCTGTACTTTATCTCTGATCTGGACCAAAAAGCAAATCTGGAGAGCTATACAGATATAATGTGCTCTGTCTATGATATGGTGATATGGTGTTTAACGTTCAATTGAATGATATAGTGCGGGGTGGGTATTTTAGACCTCTGCGCTGCTATCACACATCGATCTTTCCCCGTGATACTCACAGCAATGCAGATAAATTAAGCTCTGTTTCCAGGGTCTATCCTGGTTTTTCCTTGCGCTTTTGAAAGACACTGCTGTCTCAGTGTTTTCTGAGATCTCCTCCGCCGTTGTCGCCATCATTGTACTTATATATTCCGTCTCTCCCGTGCATTCCTGCTGAAAGCGCGTGATGCTGCGCGTGCGCGTCAACAAGCAAAGTGCGCGCCTTCTAATGCCACAGCTGCGTTTGATACTGTAATTAAAGGAGAACAAGATAATTAGAAGGAAAACGAACGTATTCAGGAATTGCTTTGAATTATTGTTAGATTTAATATAGCCTTAAAACAATATGTGTAGGCGTATACCGGTAACTACATTTGATTTGTAATTATAATAATTTATTGCTAAAATGGTTTAGAATTTAGACTACTATAATTGTTTTTTTTATTCAAGAGTGTCACAATGTGGTGAAATAAAAAAAAAGTTCTGACAATGTAATTAATGTGTATTTCAACATTTAAATGTATCTAATTATTGTTAATTAAAATGTATCACCACAAAAATAATAAACACAGTTATGCTTTATAAGTTAAGTTATTGTGTGACACCAAGTTTTTCAAACATTTATTTGCATTGCATCTATATTCCATTTACACGCTTTCACATCTATGTTCTTGATTTCACTTTCTTGATAATAAACTTTACCCTTTTATTAAATAAATTGGATGTTAAATCAGAGAGTTTCACAAGTCTGCATTATAGTGTTTTAATACTCTCCCTGAAGAGTTTTTAGAAAAAGAGGTGACCTTTTCTATTTTTCTGTTTATGACTGCAATGATTAAAGACATTTATAACAAGACGGATTAGTAAAACTCCCACTAGGATTGTCAAATAAATGATTATGATGCATGGAAATAAAAATAGTAGAACAATGAAGCAACTGTATGGAAATGAGTAAAACTTTATCATCTTTCATTGTTGTGCTTATTTTGTTTAGAAAATTGTTCCTATGAGGAAAGATGAAGTCTTTAGGAACATGATGAGAATACTTCAGTGCAAAACAAAACAAAAAACAAAAAAAGGTGCACAGGTCTGCATTGTTATCATAAATTCAACAAACTCCAACAAACAAGCTTTGATTATCTCCTGATAATCAAAGTAACTTGAAATACTACATTGTTGATGTATACGATGGTTGGTTTTGCTTATATTTGACACACATTTGAGAAGTGTAGTCTGTGAATGAAAGCTGACATTACTGGTAATTAAAATTAAGCCGTTACTGTTTTAATTAAATAAAATTTACACTATGCATATGCTCATTGGATAATTTAAGTAGCATGATTATGCTTTTTCTATTGCACTGAAACAACACTAATCAGAAAGAGCTTTATTGCTAGGTACAGATAAAGGCGAAATAAACAGCCCTCATGTTGATTTTTTATTCTTTTCAAATGTTTCTCTAAGTTATGTTTGTCCAACTGTCCAACTGCTTGTTAATGTTTTCTGCTTGTTAATAATTTCTAATCAGCCAATCACATGGCAGAAACTCAATGCATTTAGGCATGTAGACATGGTCAAGATGATCTGCTGCAGTTTAAACCGAGCATTAGAACGGGGAAGATACGTAATTTAAGTGACATTAAATGTGCCATGGTTGTTGGTGCTAAACAGAAACTGCTGATCTACTGGGATTTTCACGCACAACCATCTCTGGGGTTTACAGCGAATGGTCAGAAAAAGAGAAAGTATCCAGTGAGCGGTAGTTCTGTGGGTGCAAATGCCTTGTTGATGCCAGAGGTAAACGTCACAGCCTACCTGAGTATTGTTGCAGACGATGTCCATCGCTTTATGACCCCAGTGTACCCATCTTCTATTGGCTACTTCCAGCAGGATAACGCTCCATGTCATAAATCACAAACCATATCAGACTGGTTTCTTGAACATGACAATGAGTTCACTGTACTCAAATGTCTTTCACAGTCACCAGAGCTCAATCCAATAGAGCATGCTTGAAATGTGGTGTAATAGGAGATGAATCATGGATGTGCAGTCCACAAATATGTAGCAACGGCATGATGCTATCATGTCAATATGGTACAAAGTCTCTGAGGAATTTTTCCAGTACCTTGTTGAAATTATGCCATGAAGGACTAAGGCAGTTCTGAAGGCCAACTCGGTCCAACTCGGTACTAGTAAGGTGTACCTAATAAAGTGGCCATATATTATGAAGCAGTTTTATTAATAATAATAAAAAGATATTGGCCGGGCATACATAATGAAGCATTTTTGGTGTTTCCCTGGATGTGTAAATGTAGATTATTTTGAAAAATGTGGCTGTGTTAACATTTTTAAAATGCAAGGGAAAACTTTTCAGTTTTTAACTACATTATTGCGTAAAACACTCACAAAATGGAGCCAATTTACTTTGTCCAAGTCACCTATACCACATTTTTGGATTGAAACCAGAGCAATCCCACACAAACACAGGGACAACATTCAAACTTTGCATCCTGGCTCAGCTGGGACTCAAACCATGAACCTTCTTGCTGTGCCAACTGTACTACCCACAACTGTATCAATAAAATACATTTTGAGTCAGTTACAATTTAGCTGTCAGCAGAGACACTGCTGCCAGATACTGTTGAGAGTCTCAGGGAATTCACACAATCTCTATCTCTCTCATAACTGCATTAATCTGCATATCAATGGCTCAAGCCACGTTACTAGCCTTAAAATGAATTAGCAATGGAGGCTTGGGATGAGAAGCGTAAAAATTTAGTCCTACACACAAGAGCGTTTTGAGGACAAAAACTTGACACGTCTTGAAATGAATCATCTGAACAATGTCTTGTCGAATGGTAACCATAATGTAAGCAGGATAGTCTTTCAGTGAGAAATGAAAAAAGATTGATGATCAAAGAGATGTTATTCCAGCACTTGTATTTATTGCCTTAGGATCAGTTTATGTTCAGCGGCATACAAATTCAACAGAGAAAAAATAACATGCATTTGAAATCCTCTCTGCCCTTATTACAGTTAAGTGCATTTTGAATATCACGTTACACTGCTTCTCATTCTTTTGTCCAACAAACCGTGAATTAAATAAAACCCATAACCCATTTAAACAGCCACAGCGTGTTCATATTGTCCATCCATTAGGTGCTTTCTGACCCATGTGGGTCGACAAGACATCAAACTAAAGACAACACAATTATATTTAATGTCCCACTGGGTATAAAAAGCAGATTCAACCTTTGCAGTCCACTGAGACAAAAAAAAAAAAAAATCTAATTTATTGTAAGACATCGAATGCACTAAAATGTCATTTAGTATGTGTCACCAAACACACTCGGATAAATTATGTTGTTCTCCACCCTGGGTGTTTTAATGTCCCATATACAAGAATGATTTAGCATGCACTGCATTTAGAACAATACTCCTTCCAGTATAAAGTGATGTCAGTACATGGAAAAATACTGGGGAAACTGTTTACAGATCTACACTATATATACTGATTACGATGCTTCTGAAATTTATCTAGAATACTTGATTCTGATTGGTCAACGACTGAAATTAATGGCCAGCTATTTTCTAACATGTGTTTTACCATGCTAATTAGTATGCTCACCTGAGTAAAGACATGGTCACATTTAATGTTAAGCCGCGGTCACACTGGACTTTTCTCCCCATAGACTTCCATTCATATGCACAAGAATGCATCATGTCAGGAACGCAAGCCTGTGCAACAAGTTTCGCAGTTTGCTGCTGTGCAAAGTTCAAGCTTGGTGAACTCTGACCTGCAAAATCACATCACGTGACTGGGTAAGACCAATTGAAGATCAAAATATGACCTCTCTGTACAGAAATTAAAATTATGGGCCAATCGCTCGCTTTTTTAAATGTCTAATAATCTTGTTTAATTCCACCCCTTTTCACTGCGCTTTATGCAGAATTCGCAAGCTCAAACTCTAGTGTGACCGCGGCATTACTCTGCAAATTTTCATGAGTGAAATCCACAAAATTAATAAAAAAAAAACTTAAATCTCCAAACAGATTTTTAACGGGTTTAGTTGGAAATGCAAATTTAGTAGAGTGCTTGGTTGGAAAGTGATTTCTGTGTGAGCTGTGTTAAAAGTGGTGAATGTTTGCATGAAATAAATTAGCAGCTTAGTGTTTTAAGCTGCTCTGGAATCTGAGTGGGAAAATCTTTCACCCTAAAGTGAAATGCCAAATAACATGGATTCCTACTGAAAATTATTCATTTCATTCACCAAACAAACCTGCTTTACAGCATTGCTCACAAAAGAAGTCAAAAGCAAAATAGTAGTTTTAATAGAAATCTATGCAAACAGGAATTCTGAGTGGGGATGAAAAAATTGAAATGTTTGTTTAGAAAACATTCTTTGTGAGCAATGCTTCATAACGTGAATTTGAGAGCATTCTGGGAGAGGAAGAAATATGTCCCTGTTGCAAATAAAACTTTATAAAAAAAATAAATAAATAAATAAACCTAGATAAGAAAGGAATGCAAGAATACAACCAAGAATGCCATGGAAAGACAACATCAGACAATTAACCCAACAGACAAGGGCTTATATGAAGGCTGAAAGTTAGTCACACACCAGACATACCATGCCACATCTTAGAATTAAAAAAAGAAATTCCATGAGGGTACAATTACCAACAGAGTGTACAATGATGGTACAAGGATCTATCCGCTTGTTAAGTTGTGACGTATGGAATACTGTTTCCGGGTTCAAGCCGCTACTCAATTGAATTGGGAAAATTTTCATTTTTGACTACTTATTAGTAATATCGCACATCGAAGTGAATTTTATAAAAAAACCATGGTGTACACAACAGTCTCTGGACTTGTTGCATCATAGATATGAACATTTTAACAATTTATACAAAAATTAATCACTTTCTGGCCATCTGATATTAGGCATGGACATTAGGCATATACAGTTGAAGTCAGAATTATTAGCTCCCCTTTTATTTTTATTTTTTATATTTCCCAAATGATGTTTAACAGAGCAAGGACATTTTCACAGTATGTCTGATAATATTTTTTTTCTTCTGGAGAAAGTCTTACTTCTTTTATTTTGGCTAGAATAAAAGCAGTTTTTAATTTTTTAAAAAACATTTTAAGGTCAAAATTAATAACCCCTTTAAGCTATTTTTTTTCCAATAATCTACAGAACAAACCATTGTTATACAATAACTTGCCTAATTACTTGCCTAATCTGCCTAGTTAACCTAATTAACGCAGTTAAGCCTTTAAATGTCACTAAGCTGTATAGAAGTGTCTTGAAAAATATCTAGTCAAATATTATTTACTTTCATCATGGCAAAGATAAAATAAATCAGTTATTAGAAATGAGTTATTAAAACTATTACGGAGGGCTAATAATTCAGACTTCAACTGTATATATGTATTATAGATTATATTATAGATTTTCGAAGTAATACGGCGCTTTGTAAATGTTTATTATTACTATTTGTTGATTCTTCCCATACAGTTTGATAGAGTGCTCGGACCCGGAAGTTGCTTTACGTGACGTCACAATTAACAAGCGGATAGAAAACCAAATAAAACTGGGCCATGGCACGTCTGGTTAACCAGACTAATAGAATCTGACAGAGTTCTCAACTTAAGAATTGAATTCCAGATGATTCAAAAACAGAAAAACAAAAATTCAAGAGGGTGGTAGATCAGAGATGGCTATGGGAAGGAATGGAGAGTCAGGATTTGTGAAATAAACTAGGCAGCACCAGAAGGTGTGAAGTCACAGATGTGTTGGTATTGTGGGAAGTGAGTGCTCTGGTGGAGCAGAGAGATGGGGCAAAACCAACAAAGCAATAGTCCATGGCAAAGTAGAGTGTCAGGAAACCTTTAAGGCAGCCTGGGTGAATCTGAAAACCATAAAGGTAGAGCAGAAGCTGCAGGAAACATGATGGGGCTGAACAGGACCAAGGTAGAGCAAATGAGGTTAAAAACCTCCACGATGAAGCAGGCAGATATCAAGATGCTGCAGGAGATCACTAACGTGAAGAAGTTATTGAAGGTAACTATCAAGGTGGAGCAGGCAAATATGAAGGCCACCAAGGTGGAGCTGATGACGCCTAAAGGCTGATTTATACTTCTGCGTCAAGTGCACATGTATGCTCCAGCGTAGCCTTCGTGTAGTCGCCTTCAACGTAGCTGGCATGATGCTGACGTGCACCTCTCAAAAAATGTAACTACACATCGCAACTTTGCATAGCACAAGCTCTGGGATTGGTCGGCTTGATATCGGTGATGAGAGCCGCGTGATGAAGCTCCAGATGAAAACTTTTCTTTTGTGTTTACCTTATGATTAAAGTTGTTGCACGACTGCCCGTTCCCACCTTTGAATGAGCGAGTTTTAGCTACTTGTAGCATTCAGAAAAAAACAAAATACCCGCAAAGAAACTTGACACAGAGGAACATAAAAACCTACTGCCAGCTAGGGTTTCGGAAGTGTTATTGCAGAGCAACACAAACAGCATGCAGAAGTATAAATGCACGACAGGCAGGTGCCATGGGTCAAGCCGATCACTCGACACAGAAGCATAGATCAGCCTTAAGAGCCACCAAGTTGGAGCAGGTGAAGCTGCGAGCTAATGATCAACACTGTGGCAAAGGTAAGGTTGAACAGGACCTATAAGCAGCAGGTAAGGGAGTAGCCACCAAGACAGACCAGGCAGGACTGAAGACCACCATGGAGGAGCAAATAGAGCTAAATATCAACATTGTGGTGCAGGTGAGGTTGACTAGGAAAAAGTTGATCAGGAAATTCAATGCTATTCAATTCAATTCATATTTATCTCCATAGCGCTCCATAGCGATTGTGTCAAAGCAGCTTACGAAAGAAGTTTTAGTCAATTTAAACTATGTCAGTCCAGTTTTCAGAGTTAAAGTTCAGTTTGGTTCAGTTCAGTTTAGTTTAAATTCCACTGCTGAAAGTCCAAACACTGAAGAGAGAGACCTCACAAGTCCCAACCAAGCAAGCCAGTGGCGGCAACGGCGAGGAACAAATTTCACCAATTGACAAAGTGAAGAAAAAAAAAAAACCTTGAGAGAAACCAGGCTCAGTTGGTCGTGACCTTTTCTCCTCTGGCCAAACTTCTTGTGCGGAGCTGCAGTGTAGATGCCGGACACTGGGTGAAGACCACCAGAGCAGAGTAGGCAAAACTGAAGATAACCAAGGTAGAGATGAGAACCACAACAGCGGAACAGATAGGAGTAAATACCATTAAAATGAAAAAGGCAGAGCAGAAGATCACCATGACAGAGGAAAAGGAACTAAGGACAACCTAGGCAAAGAGGGTTGAACTGAAGACCAACAAGGTGGATTAAATTATATAGGGTTGAAGACCACCAAGGAGGAGCTGTCGAGGATAAAAAGCATCAGCTTGCATGCATTCTATTGAAATCAATGGATTTTCCTTATAAAAAATAGAACAGAGTACAACAATATACAGTGTATGACCACACCTTAACTGAAACCAGCAGTGCTTTCTTGTTTCATACAGATCAAGAAAACTGGATCAGATGACTTCAATGTTATTAATTAATAACCAATATGATTTCAATTATTTGATGAGCGGCCACATAATATGCATGATAATGTAATAGTCAGTCAAGTCGTTGGAAAAATAAACCCCTTCTGGTCTGTGTAGGGTTCCTTATTGCCTTTTCAGAGTTTATTAAGTGATGATGGCTTGTTTTCGTTACTTTTTTATACTGTATATGGACGTTTGTGTGCAGTTTGTGTTTCTTTTGCGTACGGTGGCCAGGAAGTGCAAAGCCACATTACAAAGTGTGAAACACTTTTACAAAGCTCAAGACAAATTTACTTTTTAGAAAACATTTTTACCTATCATAAGACACAATTACACAGGAACAATTATTTTACCAAGAACGAAACAAATTTCAAGGACAAAAACAGATTCTTTATGGAAAGGGAATGTACCTCACAGCAGACGTGACAAGAAAACACCGGAAAACATTAGCTTGTGTGTGACTTTGTAGAAACAGGTTCACACAAGTCTACAACTATAAAAAACATGGTTTGACCAACTGCAATAAAACATTGTTTTGTCAATTAGAGCTATACTGAGACAATATCAGCATGAGAATATGCAGAAACATGTAAACGCGAGTACATGGAAACAAGTTAACACAAGTCCACAACCAAAGCACAACATATGTTGACTGACAAAGATATCAAAACCGACCTCGACGTGTAGTCTTGTTAGATAGGTTGATTAATACTCGTGCTGAACTTGAATCGTGTTGGGTCGAATCCTGTTGATGACATGTAAATTATAATTATTTCTTTACATTAATTTTGGTTATATACTATTCTGCCAAACAAATATTAGAATCAATAATGTTTACAATGACACTGACACCAAACATTAAGAATATTTATTTGGTATGGGCATGTTTTGTTGCTGTGAAAAAGTGACGAATCTGCCAATCTGCAAACGTGAACATGAGGAAACGTAAGTATTTTACAGTTTGTCAGTTTAGTGGGTAATTCGTTCGAATTCGTATGAGTTGTATGATTTTAAAGAGGAGCCGTGACACCCCACCCCACCCCTAAACCCAACCGTCATTGGGTGATGAGCATAGTCATACAAATTAGCTACTAAATCAAAAAGTTACGAATTTCCGTGAGATTGTGTTGAAATAGTTTACATCTTGAAAAGGGCACCAGTTAACACAGTCACCAGTTAAACTGTAACACCGGCTTTGTTCAGTTTACTTTTAAGCGTCCTCAAGGAGATGTTTACATTGTGTAGCCTTGACATCATGTCCACAATTAAAGCGTACAAGTGGCCCTCGTTAAAATATTGAACACATTGATGCAGTATGTCTGGTGTTTCCGTCTGGTCCGCATCCTTTGGAAACTCCAAACACTGACCACACATGAAGCAAAATCGCGTTAAGCTGCTCATGTGTTTGCCACAAAATGGGCAAAACATCCCTTGACTGCAGTCCATGTTCGGACACAATAAACTTTATTTACGCCATGTACTCCACAACACAAATTTACCGTGCTCACCACCAACGACAACAACGCCTTTCACCGCGTCACTTCCAATGTGTTACATTCCCTTTCTGTAAAGAATCTGTCATTGTAAATTTGTTTCGGGACTGGTAAAAGTGTTTTATAATAATAATAATAATAATAATAATAATACCACCTTTTATTTTTGGCACCTTTCAAAGCACTCAAGGACACCTTACAGCAGATCACAAGCACATCATGAAAATACAAGTAGTAAAAACAACAATCAGGATAAGATTAAACCAGCAAATCATTAAAAGCTATCCTAAACAAACACATTTTTGTCTGAGATTTAAAATTAGAAATAGAGTCCATCTGGCAAATGAGCAAAGGCAGGGAGTTCCATAACTTTGGTGCTGTACAACTAAAAGCCCTGCCACCAAACGACTTTATCTTAAAGTTTGTTACAGGTAACAGTTCAGCAGAAGATGATCTCAGTGAGCGCAAATAAGTGTACAAGTGAAGAAGATCAGAAAGATATTGAGAGGCCAGGTTATGAAGAGCTTTGTATTTTAAGAGCATTTTTAATTGCATACAATAGTGAACAGGGAGCCAGTGCAGGTGAAAGAGAATTGGAGTTATGCGATCAGAAGTACGCGAACAGGTACTGTAACTATCCTAGCCGCTGAATTCTGAATTAACTGTAGTCCATGAAGTTGCTTATCAGGGATGCCAGATAGGAGGGAATTACAGTAATCAATCTGTGATGTAACCAAAGCATGAACAAGCACTTCAGTACTAGATAGATAGTGAAGAGTGAAGTCTTGCAATGTTCTCAAATAAAAAAAAAAGGCAGAACGTGAGATATTACTAATATGAGAACCAAACAAGACCATGCCATCCAGTATAACCCCAAGACTTTTCACGTGGGTTGAGAAATTGACTGGGGAGTAATCAATAAGTGACGTTTATGTATAAACAAATTTTGAGAGGATCACGTGCTTATGATTGTTCTCAGCTGTTCCAGCATCAGCTCATGATCAATTATCCAATCAGACGACTCCTATAACTCACTATAAACAACCAGAGTTTTCTTATCTCAATATCTTCATCTTGAAAAACCCACCCACCTCTACTTTCCCTCCTTTTCAGATGGGCAACATGGCGGCCCAGTGATTAGCACTGTTGCCTCACAGCAAGAATGAAGTCCCTACTAAACCAGACGACATTTCAGTGTGGGGTTTTGCTTGTTCTCCCCGTGCTCGCGTGGGTTTTCCCCGGGTTCCTCGGTTTCCTCCCACAGTCCAAATAACTTGCACCCTAAGTAAATTGAACACACAAAATTGATACCATAGTCAAGCTCTAAGCAAGTGCACCTCTACTCAGTCATCAATATACATCATTCAGCTAGAATAAGCCAGGGGAGTTCATCGAGATCTACCTGAGCTCAAACTCCCCTCTCGCCCTGCAAATGGGAGGAAGCCCAGGGCTCGAGGATCTCATAAGCTTAGGGCTCTCTCCCGGGACAGCATGCCAAACAGGCTTTTATTATCAATCATCAGCTAATTGTGAACTCTTGAAACAGGAAAAAGGATTGAGCTTTGGATAAAACAGACTTCTGTGTCTTGTTAATTTATTTACTAAAGTGTAAATTTGTTTTGTCCTTGATAAAATCGTTTTTCCTTTGTAATTGTGTCCACCATAGTTGTGGGATAGTACACTAAGAAACAACTGTACTGCATGTGCAATTTCAATATCCAAACCATTATTCAGATCTACTACTCTAAAGTCTAACTTCTTTATCCTAATAATAATAATAAAAACATTTCCATGTGACCCACAGCTGCGGTTAAGAAGGATTCCGAATGAAATTAAATGCACACAACATCTCCACAATACAAATGATTGCAATTCAAGACATAACTCACCCTGACAGTTCTCTTGGGTCAACAGAGAAATGTGCCAGATTAAATTATACTTATTTACATATATTTAGAAAATAAAATAAATAAATACAATAGCGAGCACACAAACACACACACACACACACACACACACACAGGCATGTCGACAGTTTAACAGTTCATTTTAGTGCAATGCAAATGAGCTGGGCTGTTTAGTGTAGTAAACCAGCAGCAGACTGGTACAAAGCATTTCTCCATGTGCAAATGCAGTATCTTTTTAAAAGGTCTGTCATAATAACTAAGAAAATGCTGACTCTGTTAAATGCACAAAATATGCACAGTTTTAAGTGGCTGCTCTCTAAAATATCTTCCAGGGGGTTATTAAACAGATTAGAAACAATAAAACGGAAAAGAAACATAGCAATTATTCAATTAGTTAACTTTACAAACCTTTCAAATGATTCACTCGACAAATGAAAAGCTACAGATAAACACAACCACAGTACAAGATATTTTGGTAAATGTTTGGTATTAAAATCTCAGAGTGCAAATTGCTGCTCTAAAAGCATGTGTGACTCATTTGAAGGCACGCACATAAATTAAAGCTGGATCAGACTAGATTCCCTGAATCCTGTGTTCCTAATTGAGCTGTTTTCCCCACTTAAAAGGCAAGTTATTAGTTGCTCTTAAAACGCTTTAAATCCCCCAAAATAGTTAACAGAGAAACAACATTAGTGCAAATGCTGAGAACAAATACACTGACTGCCAGAATCAAAAAGACGATGACATGACATCACCCACACAGTCTTTTATGACATCATACACCTGTTTGACTAGCTTATATATTCACCATTCTGGCTCTTTGTTGGTGGAAATTCGCCCAATCAGATGCAGACTCAATACACTCATTTACCTACATTCACATATGAACTAAAAAAATCCTGACCCTGATCTATAACTACTTTCAATTACAAAACTATTAGCATTTTACTAACTACACCACTATTGTATTGCCAGATTTCTTGCATTATTAGAACAATCATTACCCTGATTTTTATATATATATATATATATATATATATATATATATATATATATATATTTTAATTGAGCTGTTTTAGTTCATTTTTAATGGTTTAACTGTTAAAAATGGAAAATAAAAATAATAATAATAACAAAATAGTAATACAATTTTGTTCCGTTCCAGGTTTTTCTACAGATTCTGAAACAAACTACCCTGAGAGACTGTCACAGTAGCACATGCCGCTGGTGCTTCCTTTCATCATTTAAAGCCACCATGAAATTAAAATTGACAGTTCTTGTTGTTTTTATTGGAACATTGTAATGCTTATTAAATGAGTTATGTTGGGTTCAGGCAAGAATATATTAAACATGCTAGTCTTTCTATCAGGATGATAGGAAGCTTCCTAGACAAGGATGTTGTCACCCACTATAATACACTACAACACAAATGAATCAATTCTTGCATGCCATCCCCCATTGTCTTTAACAAATTATTACAACACCCACACTTTCAGAATTGAAGGTACTACAGTTGTCACTGAGGCCCCATTTACACTAATATGTTTCATTTTAAAATGCATAGGTTTTGCTACAGTTATGCCTTCCGTCCACACTATCCTGAAGTTTTTGAGCACCAAAAATGGAGCGTTTTGAAAAGGCTGAAGAGGCCCTTTTGGTTTATAAACGCTGCTGCTCCTTGTCAGTGTGGATGGGGGAAAATGGGGACATCTAAAAATGTAGGCATGGCTGTAGACATTCACCCATCTGATTGGGGCTTTTCCATCAAAATAAAGTAGCCTACACAAAGTTCTGTCTTACATTCTTTCCTTAAGTTTAGACTTTGCAAGTTTGATATGGAAAACAAACTGCCGAGGACACCTCGGGTAAATCTTCAAAGGGAACAGTGTACTTTATGACGTCATTCACATCACCCTGGCTACGCTTGACAATCTTAACACTAAAATGAAAACATAAAATGAACTGTCTATTTTTATTTTGATATTAGCAACTTAACAAACACCAAAAATGTTAAGGCATTTTGTAGCTACATATTTATGACCGTCATCTTCACTGTATGCATATTTATAACAAAATGGAGCCTAAAACAAAACTGCCTTCTTTCATTTTTTTTGAAAAATACTAAACTTACTTTTCTGAATATCAGTTTTAATAATAAGAACGGCCATTATAGAACTATAATGTACAATAAGTTTATACAATAAGAAATCAGTCAAATAAATATTATTAGTGTACGCGGTTACACAAATTAATATATTAACTTATCCTTGCACTCAACCAAAACACGTTTACAAGTAATAGATTCAAAAGACCAAAGTCTTAAAAAATCTAACCTTATCAGTTAGATAAAACAAAAATTCTGACCTTAAAGAATAAAAAATCTAGTTGAACAAATATAATGAGATTATATCTAGCGGTAGATCCTTGATGAACTTTCCGACGTGCGCAGCTCTCACCTGAGTTTTTGTGCTCAAAGTCCCTGCTGACTGCCTGGAACTCAGATGTTTGCATATGTTGCAACACATGCCTGATTGTGTGTGTTGTCACATGTTGTGCGTTTTCAGCAGTATAGTATGGACGGAGATCTTTTCATAAATGCTAGGTGAAACTGACCGTAGATCGTTTTCATTCTAAAACGCTGTTTTAAGACGTAAAACGTAAAACGTAAAACGTAAAACGTAAAAGTGTAAACAGGGTCTGAGGCTATACCCTTTCAAAAGATTTTCAGGTACTAACATGTACCTTTAAGGTACAATATCGACCCAATATGTACTAATATTTAACTTTAAACTACCAGTATGGACCCTTTAAGTGTTAACAAGTACAAAATTGAAAGGGTACCATTCTCGTGACAGCTTTTGTGCCTTTATTTCCGAGAGTGCAATTTCAGATAGATTGCTCCAAAACAGGATTATATTGGAAAGTTGTTTGTCCTAATGTACTAAATTAAGTCCCCTCCGACAATTTTAATTGTTCAAAAAGGCTTTCAACTAGATGTATGGAAATAAACTTCATGGTGACTTTAAACATATATCATCAAGTTCTGCATTATGAAGTTTGACTCCATTTTAATTGCAAGTCACAGCATTTCCACTCTTCCATAGGTCATTGCTTGCCATTTGTAAAATGGTGGGCTAATTTAGTTTTTTTTTTTTTTTTTTTTTTTAATTGTGAAACATGTTTCAAACATCAAGTTTCAATAAACAAACTGTAGAAACAGTAATAAACCTGCTGGTGTTTTCCCCAAAACAAAAACTCTCAATCCTCTTTCTTAAAGAGTTTACCTCCCAGACTCTTTTCTAATGTTAAAAACCACATCATTTGTGAATGTCATTAGAGGAATAAAAGCAGTAACTTGGTATTAGCCTGAAGAGATTCCTCTTGTTAATAGTGCACTTAATAATGATACTTTCTGAAGTTTCTTCAGATCCCACGAAAATGTCTGTATTGGCTAGAAGATCCAGGTGTTTAAGTCATATTCTGACACCATTGTGGTGCGTTCCCTTAGATGTCATTCTAGGCTTTCATTTTCATTCTCAAACAGGTCGAGTCCACTTTGCACAAGTTTCTGAGCTGAACTGATGGTGCTGTATACCAGATTCTGGGAATTGCTGATGCTGTTGTGCCAGGAAACCTCCAGGGCATCCTTTAGGATAGAGAAGCGTGGGGTTTGTCTGCTCAAACAATAGAGAATATTCCTGCGTGAGAGAAACAGAGAAAGAGAGGGTAGTTAAGACAGTATAAAGACCTTTTTAAAATCACGAGATGATTTCACAGAACATATAATTTCTCCTCATGTGAATGGATGGCTCTTATGCTGTGTTTACACTAGCGCAAATTAGTTTTAAAACTGCATTTTAGAATGAAAACATTCTTCGTCCAGGCTGCATTACTTTCAGAAAAACTATCTTTGTCCACACTATACAGCCTAAAATGCATGATACATGACCATCCACACACACTGGTCTTGCACATATTTTGCTAGAATCTATACTTGTACTGGTTGTGTTATTCAATTTAATTTATTTTTATTTCTATAGCACTTTTACAATTGTGTCAAAGCAGTGTAACATAGAAGTTCTAGTACATTGAAATTGAAACTGTGTCAGTCCAGTTCTCAGAGTTAAAGTTCAATTTAGTTGAGTTCAGTGTGATTAAATTTTCACTGCTAAAAATCCAAACACTGAAGAACAAATCCATCAATGCGCAGCTCCACAAGTCCCAAACCAAACAAGCCAGTGGCAAGGAACAAAACTTCACCAATTGACAAAAGTGAAGAAACTCAAGAGAATCCAGGCTCAGTTGAGCATGACCATTTGTCCTCTGGCCAAACTTGTTGTGCAGAGCTGCAGTCTAAGTGCCGGGGGCTGGAGAACACTGGATGTCCATCCACCGGTGGCACAGGTGGGTGTTCAGGCTAACCCACAACATCAATGCGGAGACTCATCTGTCACTGGGTCTTTCAGGAATCAATCTCATGTTCTCCACTCCTCCATGACCACCACAACATTTGCTCAGGATACGGCCTGGTCTAGGGTTATGGAGACCTCTAGAAGTCCTCTATGGTTGGCATCATCTCTTCACAGGACTTGAATCACATCAATGGCGCTGCACAACCTCTAGAGGCCTCGTGATGCTAAGCATGCTGATATTGTAAACAGCAAAGAGCCTAAAACTGATCCTTGAAGCACCCCTTACTTTACTGGCCTGACTAGTGGAAGCATTTATATTTACAAACTGGTAACAGTCAGTTAGGTAACCATTGTAAAGCTTGTCCCTGGACACCTGTAAAATGTAAGCCATTTATGAGGATATCATGATCGATAATGACGAATGCAGCACTGAGATCAAGTAAAACTAGTAACGAGATGCAGCCTCTGTCAGCAGCCTAAAGGAAATCCTTGTTTATTTTCAATAACATGGTTACTGTACTGTGATGAGGCATGAAACCTAAAAAAAAAAAAAAAAAAAAAACTTCAAAAACACTGTTCATCTGTAGAAAGAAGCATAATTGGGCAGAAACAACTTTTTCTAGTATTTTAGACATTATGTTATGGTCAGATAAGAGTGGCATGATGAATCAGGGAATGATACGCAACAGCTTAGAAGATCAGTCAGAGAGCCATTGCGTATAGTCATGTCCCCATTTTCAAAAATTTGCTTTAACAACTTTAACATCACCTATATGTTTCAAAAATGTAAACACTCTAGTGTTAAAGGTGCCTTAGTTAGGGCCATTTCTGTAGCATTTTCACATTTCTATCTTTGTGACTGACTACCTTTGAATGGAACTCAAATTTATAATACAAATACAATTTGTATTATAAAAGTATTGCATCAAACTGTTCAGCTAAATGATAAAAAGGGCATGAATTGGTGAAAGCCTAACATAAATTTGAATGACAAACACAAAACACAAACAAAAGTATAATGTCAGGCCTTGTAGGACTGATGCATAAACAGAACAACCCAGGACTGATCTTTTCTCATCCTTCACTGTCATTACTCAGGCCAGAGTGCTCTCAATATTGAGCTTTGCAGTGGCCACTGCATCTGGGGTAAGAAAAAAAACTGGACAAGGGAAAAAAGACAGAAGAGGAGAGAAAATAAATCTTGCTCCTGTTCCTGGAATGTGCTGGCATTTGGCCCTAAATTAACTGACAGACCAGACTTGTGTTGCTTGCAATGCACAGCAACTTATGTAGTATTTCAGTGGATGGATTTCTACATCCCTACCTTCTGGTGGTTCCTTCAACATACGGACACCTGGCATGGGACCCACCCTGCTCTGTCCCAACATTTCTGTACCCTCATAGAGAGCAGTCTCCCTTCATTTTCCCAGGAAGAATCGAGCAATCTTTTTATTCTATTCAATCCTACGGGCAGCTCCAGAATCTGCTCAATTGTTCATGCTGTCTCTTCCAGGACGTGTCACCAATGGCAATTTATACTTCTGGATCAATTGCATGCAGTAGGTCTGGCGTAGGCTTTACATGGTCAAATACCCTCCCCCATATCCTGAAGCAGACCCTGATGCGCACTTCTCTAAAAAATGTAACTACATATTGTGATGATGCAGACTGCAAGATCTGTGATTGGTTGGCCTGGTAATGGTGACGAGTCTGGGCGGGGCCAAGAGAAAAGAAACTTGACAGTGCAACATAGCAACCCCTCTGTCTGCTAGTCTTTTGGACGTTTTATTGCCAGGGCAGCACAGACAGAATGCAGAAGCATAAATACTCACAATGGCCCCAGCCATATCAAGGCAAGAGGTTGTCGGTAACCAGCAAACACTTAACATAAATTTAAATCATCAGAATAAATAAACACCAAACTACAGTAAAACAGCAGCATTTTAAACAGGTAAAGAACGTGTGCCAGGCCTGGTACTCTCTCATTGTTGGCTTTCCATCTTTTATATTTCTGGATATATATATAATTATTATTATAAATAGATTAATATTTAATACTAAATAAAAAATAAATAAATATAAAAAACTACTACCATTATTAGTACTTAAAAGATAAACCTTGATTTAAAATCAATTAAATCAAAACAAAAATAATATTTTTTGTATTTAATAATAGTTGCTTAACTATATTTTTGAATTGTAATATTGTTAGTAAACTATTTATAAATTAATACAATGTAATAAAAAATGAACTACAAAAACATCAAAATTGTTAAATAATTGAATGTATCTATTTAAATTAAAATATACATTAACATAAAACAATTAAACATTAACTCTAACTGTGCATAAACCCATACACTATAAAACCCAACAGTCAACTTTATCAAATGAAATGAGTGTAGTTAACTTAAAATTGACTGAAAGTTAATTCTACTCATCTGAAAAGTTTTGAACTCAGTGTTGAAGGTAATGAGTTAATTAAATACCTCATTACTTAAACTTAAATGGAGTAAGTTCACAGTACTCATATAGATTCGTTTTTTTTTACTCAGATGGTTTGTTGCAATCGGTTTCCTCAAATGGTTTGAGTTGCCTTAACTTATTGGGTTTTACAGTACTCAGTTGGTTTGAGTTCTCTTCATTTATTGGGTTTTACTGTGCTCAAATTGCCTCATTTACTCAAAATGGATTAAGCTCACAGTACTCATTAGGA
Source organism: Danio tinwini (assembly GCA_903798205.1). Lineage (NCBI taxonomy): Eukaryota > Metazoa > Chordata > Actinopteri > Cypriniformes > Danionidae > Danio > Danio tinwini. The sequence continues at coordinate 786,729 of CAIGQZ010021958.1, forward strand.
TTAGTTTTTGAACTTAAGTGTTTTTTTGTTTTTTTGCAATCAGTTTCCTCAAACAGTTTGAGTTACCTTAACTTTTTGGGTTGTACAGTGTAACTGTGCATTGTGTGTAATAAGTTTCACCAAAATAAAAGTTTAGGATATGCAGCATGTGCTTTTAATCATTCTTCAGTTAGCCTGACTATCCAAAGGCATGAGAGGGATCTTCAGAGAGGGATCTACACATTTAGATTTAAGACATACAAATATTACAAAATCAATATTGTGTCTTAAATTTCCCTTGGAAAAACTTAGAGCAACTATACGTTTTCAGATTTAATTTGCTGAGAAATCTGACATTCTGCATGACACTATTAATAGACCTTGTGTCAGTTACATCATGGTGTAGTATCACTCATTGATTTTTTTAACAGTCATTGACAGTAATACAATTGATGGGTGAAGGAGGACGTGCCCATCAGAAAGCAAAGTTTAGATTAAATCCCATGCTAACAGGAGGGTATAAATCACTTAAGTGAAACACTTGTTAATTTTTCACTAAGAAATAAAAAGAAATAGGGCTGTGGTAAATGTGTTAGCTCAGGTCAGTTTTTTTTTTTACATTTTAACTTTAAAAAGAGTGCAGTGAAAAGCCTCAGAGCATTTCATTGGTGTGATTTATTAAAAGTAAAAGACAGAAATGTCCACATCTCAAACACTCTCTATTCCTTCCCAAAGGAGATGACTATTCCTTTTCTGTTGGGCCTGTGAGTCATATCACACAGAAAGCAGCTCTCCATCATTTTTTAAGAATGTTCCAGGTTCAATACAAGCTAAGCTCAACTGACAGCATTTGGTGGATGCTGATTATACCCAAGGATGTTTTGACTGACTTCATCCACACTTTTCTTACTTTAAAAAAAGTAATTTAATAATATTATTATGAAAATAATAATAATAGGTGTACTTAATTTTATTCAATCTACACCAAGGCCAAACCTCCCATGCACTTCCCCTACTCCTTAATTTTGTGTTCATGTGGAGAGGTAGGGGTGTCACAATTCTCTTTAGATTGGAGGTGCAGGGGTCTGGGAAAGTGCCAGATATCAGACTAAGAGGATATGAACCATAATGTTAATGTTAACACATTGTTTAAAGCATCTGAATGGATGTTTACATGCTTTAAACCTAACCCAAGTGTCAAACTCAAGGTTCATGGGCCCATCTGGCCTGCCATACCATGTTATGTGGGCCACAAAAGTGTATGATACACACCAAATGCAAATTTAAGCATTTGTGAAAGTAGTTTACTGTGCATAAATAGTAAATGTAAACTGTGCAGTGCAAATTATGTGAAATTTTGGTGTGAGCATGCACATTTAATTTAATCACTTCTTTCATGCAAATTCAAGATATTGAACTACTGTAGCTCAGAAAAAATTAGCATGAGACTAATCGAGAGCAAGTGGCTCAGTGCGGTGCGTTTGCTGTGAACCCAGCATTACAATATTGAATATAAAGCATATTTACAATAAACTACATATCCCACAATGCATGCTTGTTTTGTGACCTGCCTTTACTAGATATCAGTATTTTTACACTAAACAGGATTTGTTTGACATTTGCAAATGTCCCATCTGTCCCCAACTCATTAGCAACTTAGAAAGAATTTGTTGTTCCAATGTTCTACTTTTCTCAAATGTGACAAAGTTTTGAAGAGTGGTAATGGCTTGTGTCTGATCATATTTGTCTTTGTTATTTACTTTGATAGAGTAATGTAGGTTTCTTAACGTGATTTATGTTGAACAAACCATATCATTTTATATTTATGATAATAAATATATTTATTTGTAACTTCAATATTTTGTAATGAACAAAAAAAACATAAATAGTTATGTATTTGTAATATGTCACTTACAAATACAATCGACAGACACAAATGTGTACGGCAAATCTGACTGCAGTTTTGCTGCACTCACAACCTCTTAGATTTGCCAAAATTTTTTGCACAATTTCTGTAGAAGAACTCATTTGTGCACTCATAGATGCAGAGGCGCAAGGAACAGGGGCCAGGGGAGGAACTGCAAGCAGGATTGACGTCAACTGGAACTTTCTGTCGAACATCACATCATTGTTACCATTTGGCTGTGGAGACACAAGCCTGATAAAGGTGACCTATACCGAACCAAAACATACCGTACTGTAGCACTCAGTGGAAACGAGGCATAATGGTATGATAGACCTGACCCCTCACTCTAAACTCAACTATAATTTGAAATTTTTGCCATCCAATTTTCTAACCCTAACTAATAAAGTGCATAACCTACATCAACCTTGAACCCTAACCCCAACCACCTAGTGGCAAATGTCTTCCCTGCTATTTTTGAAAAAGTCTGTGTCAATCCTCAACTCTGACCCCAACCAACATTGTCTTTCATTCATTAATTTTCCTTCTGCTTAGTTTCTTTAAATAATTAGAGGTCGCCACAGCGGAATGAACCGCCAACTTATCCAGCATATGTTTTACGCAGCGGATGCCCTTCCAGCTGCAACCCAAAACTGGGAAACACCCATACACTCTTGCATTCACACCTACACATACACTACGGCAAGCTTATTTAATTCACCTATATCACATGTCTTTGGACTGTGGGGGAAACAGGAGCACCCTGAGGAAACCCACACGAACAAGGGGAGAACATGCAAACTCCACACAGAAATGCCAACAGACCCAGCTGGGACTCGAACCAGCAACCTTCTTGCTCTGAGGAGATTGTGCTACCCACTGAGCAATATTTTGCATCAACCCTCAACTCTAACCTCAAAAGATAGTGTTTTTCCTCTCTGCATTATTGAAAATAATCCATATCAACCCTTAACTTGAACCCTTGATATTGTTTTTTCATCCAGAAAATTTTAGAATAATCCACATAAACCCTTAGCTCTCATCCAAGCCAATACAGTTTACTTCCTAACTTTATTTTAATACTTTGACTCTCAGTAAGAACAATTCACATTTACCCTTAACTTTAAACCCAACTGATAGTGTGTAAAGGATTTTTACCCTAATGGCCACTTTGATTATATAAATCTTAAAAAAAGAACATTTAATATGCCTGTGCTTGAGCCTGCCCATATTTTGGGACTTCATTCTCCTTCTCTAACCCCAACCATATCCTTTTAGACTTAGTAGATGATGTTTTGTCCTTAACATGTTCTTCATAATAATTTTTTTTTCATAGTAGAACAGTTTATCTTGTTTACAAATAACTTTAATTTAATAAGATACTGCATATGACTCAGAAGCAAAACATCACATCACTTTATTATGAATTCATCTTTATTTCTATAGCACTTTTACAATGTAGATTGTGTCAAAGCAGCTTAACATAGAAGTAAATTGAAACTGCTTCAGTCCAAAAGTTCAGTTTAATTCAGTTTAGTGTATTATAATTTTACACAAACACGATTTGAACCGTATTGGGCTTACAGGTTTTATGATGTTATGTTCATAAATCATATTCAAGACTTACAAAATCCAAATCTTTAACTGCAACATAAAGTCTGTTAAACTACTGACATACACTAATACATTGTGCAAGTTGTTAAATCATGCACATTTTCCAAATGCACAGTAATCCCTTTTTACAATTTTAATCATATCCTCTTTACACCAACTGTTGCTGGAGATCTTAGAACTCTCCACAAAATCTTTGCGATATTGATCTGGGCTCCCTGGTAACACCACATACTTTGTTTTTAATGGAGAAAGAGTTCACATGCTCAGCAGCAACAAATCGAGTTTAGCGAACACAACAGAGTCCCTGTGTGGGTCCAGATATCATCTGTTCCATGTCTACTGAATATTGGCATTTATTTTATCAGCAGGAACAAACCCTCCAGAGTGTCTGCGAGTGCTATTCTTCCCTTTTTAGCCAATCAGGCCAAACTTTTACCTGAGGCCTGACTTATTGAGGAACATGTTATGTTGGAAAAGACTTTTCAATAGTGATAACGCTAAGTTTATTTAACTTCATAGTTTACTTAAAAAAAATATATATATCAAAAGCCATCTGATAGTTTTGTTGGAGGAAACAAGTAAAATTTATCTGTGTGATTTCACCCTCCTATTATCCTTGGGGTGAACTTGGGGACCCCATTCAATGTTAAACATATGTGCATATATAATTGACATCCTTCAGGTTGAATGGCTTTTCCTAATTTAATGCGGAAAACATAAAATTAACATGATATTATTTATTCAATGCCCTGTACACATTTTGTCACATCTGTGTTCCTTAATAATAATAATAATAAGTATTATTAATAATAATAATACGTATTATTATTATTATTATTAATAATAATAATAATAATGATAATAATAATAATAATAATAATAATAATAATAATAATAATAATAAT
>CAIGQZ010021958.1:810542-824383 GCA_903798205.1 Danio tinwini
ATCCATCCATCCATCCATCCATCCATCCATCCATCCATCCATCCATCTATCTATCTTATGCTATGTTTTGAAAGAGGTTGACAAACAGATAGACCAAAGAAGAATGGATCTGAATTAGGGGGTCTCAATATTCTTTATATTAGCATTCAGTTTTAAAATGCACTTGTCTGAGTTTGTTACTCATTTGTAACAAATGGTTGAGCAGTTTGAGCTTGAACTCCCCCAAAAATGGGGTCAAAGAGATGACAAAGAAATTTAGACATTTTGGATATAAGTTTCAAAAGAACAGCATTTATTTGAAACTAATCTTTTGTGTCATTATTAGTATATTTAATGTCTTATTTGATCAATCATGTCCAGGTGTTCTTGAATGAGTCAGTGCCCTTAAACTATCACAGAGTTACAACCACAATTTTCTGCACTGCATTTACCTGGCAAAGAACAACCACATCACAGATTTTACAATAACTATTACATTTGAATGAATCATTTCAGTTTTTCTCAGTTACTTTCTTTGGTACATTTCTCAGATCAGAATTGAAATTCTCAAAACTCAATCCTCAGACCACTGTGTCACTTGTGCACATCAACAAAGCACCCACAACATTTAAACTCTCTATCATGCATAAGTCTTTATGTGCAAAAAGGCTGAACAAGTTGTCATAATATTTTGACAATGCATTTTTCTATACATTTCCATTAGACTTTTCTTCTGAATCTATCTAAAATTGATATTTCTTTCCAGTTGAATTTTGTCTTTGTCTAATCAAAGCACATCTGAAAGGAGGTTGTCCCATGTTAACATTTTTACTTTTGTTCATTTTTTTTGTGCTATGCAGTGCTTTTTCCTTTTTGTATCACAATGATATGATCTATCAACAAATTACAGTACAAAAAACAAAAAATGTTTTTGCCATAGTTTACATCAGAACACCACTCCAGAGTACATTGTTATATTGACAACATGACTAAATAATTTGACTGTCTTATCCACACAATGACACAAGGACTTGACATTCTGATGTCACTGACACAGATTTAGTTGATATATGAACTAAGGTTTTTGAGCAAGAGAATAACTTTTTTTCAGGTAATTCATGGTGTTTTGCTATTTGTACGAGTCGTTCTAAGAAATGCACTTACTTTTTTGCAAATTTTGTAAATTGATGAATTAATTATTGAGGCCTTTATATTAAAGTCGTCAGTCATCAGTGTGCCTCTCCTCAATCAAAACCAGCGTGCAGTGTTCACTTGAATGCAACAGAGCCAATACTCTCACCACTTTCCAATTATCCAGTGAAAAGATTAGAAAGAGATAGGCCCTGATCATACCATTCACACGATAACATTTTTTACTTTTCTTTTTTTGTGGTGGGAGGCACCTTTTTAAAATGGTTTTATATTGGTAGCAAGTGCTATGCACCTCACATTTAAACCTTCTGCTGCACCTTGTGTTTTTGACACTGCTCCTTTTGCACCTGCATTTGAAAAAAGTCAACTTGATGCAGAAAAATGTCCTGACTTAATGCCCTACAGCCCTAAGTCTGTTGATCAAGTGGTTGCCTGACACCTAAAAACTTTTAATCTTGAGGTTTGATGTTATATACAAAGGCAGGAAGCTTTTAGTCTCAAACATGATGTATTTTAATCAAATGGAAGTGGATGAGGATGCCCTGCACAGAAATGTGATTTTTAATGAAAACTAGAATCAGGACCTTGACTTAGGCCCCATTTACTCTAATAAGTTTTAGTTTTAAAACAGCATTTTAGAACAAAAATGATCCACGTCCACACTAGTGTTTCAGCTAGCATTTCTGAACAGCTCTCCATCCATACTACACCAATGAAACGCACATCATGTGACAACACATACAAACTGGCATGCACTGCAGCGTATGCTTGCGTCTGAGCTCCAGGCAGTCAATGGGTGCTTCGAGCACCTCCCTAGATGAGAGCAGCTCAGGTCGGAGAGCTCATCAAGAATCTACCGCTGGACTTCATCTCACTACAGTTGCTAAACTTGATATTTAATTCATATTGTCTCTATCTAACGACTCTTTTTGAATCTCTTTTATCTCGTCTTTTGAATCTATTACTTGTTCTCTGGTAATGTGTTTTGTCTGAGCGCAAAGATAAGTTAATACAATAATTTATGTAACTGCATACACTGATTCTGCTTATTTGACTGATTGCTTGTCTATATTGTATAAACTTATTGTATGTTATTCTTTTACAGGGAGTGCAGAATTATTAGGCAAGTTGTATTTTTGAGGATTAATTTTATTATTGAACAACAATGAACTCAAAAAACTCATTACAGTTTTTCTCAGTCGCTTTGGGGTTTTTCTCACAACACTATTTACATTTGCACAACAGTTAATGCATTTCTTAAAACAATTTGTCATTTGTGCACATCATAGTAGCAGTTTCTCATTCCTTCCAACAAATTGCAAATGCTTTTGGACATGCATCAATTGCTCTGCTGTTTGTGACATTATTATTTGCTCATGTCATGTCAGTCAAAATTAACTAAACTTGTGAATGCTGAATAGTCATTCGATATACAACTAATAGCCCTCGTTTCATTACTTGAGTCATTACATACAAAAATGTTGAACTAGTTGTCAAAATCTGTCAAGCAAATTTTTGTTGTGAGAAATGCACCAAAGCCACTCAGAAAAACTGTAGTTGTAAATAAGGGTGTATTTATTCTTTTGCACAATGCTGCAAAAGAAGTTTGAATTGTAAAGAGCATCTGCAGTAAAAATGTGAAACATACATATTCAGTGTCTTGTACTAGAGCTACCCCACTAAATGCAGTGATGTCTAACTTTACTGTAGTTTTCAAATGGCTGTGCAAATAGTATATAGTGCCGTCCTGAGCATTTTCAGGAAGTGTCACCAAAAGCAGACTTTTTTGCATTGGAAAAAATGTAGAGAGTAAAGTGTCATAATGAAAACATGACAAAGCCATTTGACTATCTTGTTCATAAACTATGGTGGCAGGACTTTTCATTTTGATGACACTGACGCTTTTACAGACATGAATACTTGCTTTTGATGAATGAGCTCTCCATTTTCAGCAAGTGACATGCTTTTGCAGGTTATCCACTAGGTTTTGCAGTTTGTACTAATTAATTTGAGAAATGCATTAACAGTTGTGCAAATATAAATAGTGTTGTGAGAAATGCACCAAAGCAACTGAGAAAAACTGTAATATCAAAGCTGACTATTTTTGAAAGTAGTTTTTAGTTTGTTTTTAGTTTTAGCTATTTTAGGAGGATATCTGTGTGTGCAGGTGACTATTACTGTGCATAATTATTAGGCAACTTAACAAAAAACAAATATATACCCATTTCAATTATTTATTTTCACCAGTGAAACCAATATAACATCTCAACATTCACAAATATACATTTCTGACATTCAAGAACAAAACAAAAACAAATCAGTGATCAATATAGCCACCTTTCTTTGCAAGTACACTCAAAAGCCTGCCATCCATGGATTCTGTCAGTGTTTTGATCTGTTTACCATCAACATTGCGTGCAGCAGCAACCACAGCCTCCCAGACACAGTTCAGAGAGGTGTACTGTTTTCCCTCCTTGTAAATCTCACATTTGAGTATGGACCACAGGTTCTCTATGGGGTTCAGATCAGGTGAACAAGGAGGCCTTGTCATTAGTTTTTCTTCTTTTAGACCCTTTCTTGCCAGTCACGCTGTGGAGTACGTGGATGCGTGTGATGGAGCATTGTGCTGCATGAAAATCATGTTTTTCTTGAAGGATGCAGACTTCTTCCTGTACCACTGCTTGAAGAAGGTGTCTTCCAAAAACTGGCAGTAGGACTGGGAGTTGAGCTTGACTCCATCCTCAACCCGAAAAGGCCCCACAAGCTCATCTTTGAGGATACCAGCCCAAACCAGTAATCCACCTCCACCTTGCTGGCATCTGAGTCGGACTGGAGCTTTCTGCCCTTTACCGATCCAGCCACGGGCCCATACATCTGGCCCATCAAGACTCACTCTCATTTCATCAGTCCATAAAAGCTTAGAAAAATCAGTCTTGAGATATCGTTGACATTTCAGCTTGTGTCTTGTTCAGTGGTGGTCGTTTTTCAGCCTTTCTTACCTTGGCCATGTCTCTGAGTATTGCACACCTTGGGCTTTTGGGCACTCCAGTGATGTTGCAGCTCTGAAATATGGCAACACTAGTGGCAAGTGGCATCTTGGCAGCTGCACGCTTGACTTTTCTCAGTTCATGGGCAGTTATTTTGCTCCTTGGTTTTTCCACACGCTTCTTGCGACCCTGTTGACTATTTTGAATGAAGCGCTTGATTGTTCGATGATCACGCTTCAGAAGCTTGGCAACTTTAAGTGTTCTACATCCCTCTGCAAGATATTTCACTATTTTTGACTTTTCAGAGCCTGTCAAGTCCTTCTTTTGACCCATTTTGCCAAAGGAAAGGAAGTTGCCTAATAATTATGCACACCTGATATAGGGTGTTAATGTCATTAGACCACACCCCTTCTCATTACAGAGATGCACATCACCTAATATGCTTAATTGGTAGTAGGCTTTCAAGCCTATACAGCTTGGAGTAAGACAACATGCAAAAAGAGGATGATGTGGTCAACATACTCATTTGCCTAATAATTCTGCACTCCCTGTATAATGACATTTATTGATTATTAAATCTGATATTCAGAAAAAGAAATAGGGTTTGTTTTGTATTTTTTAAGAAAATAAAAGGAGGCAGCTATGTTATAGGCTCCATTTTGTTATAAATATGCATACAGTGAAGATGACGATCATATAAATATGTAGCTACATGATTTCTTAACATTTTTAGTGTCTGTTAAGTTAATATAAAAATGAAGGAAGTTCGTTATATCCTGTTTTTATTTTATTGTTAAGAAACAACGTAGGGGGATCTGTATGATGTTATAAAGTACACTGTTCTCTTTGAAGATACCCAACATGTCCTCAGGAGTCTGCAAAGTTTGAACTTAAGGAAAGGGTGCAAGACTGAACTTTGTGCACTAGCCTAATTTCGAGAAAAAGCCCCAATCAGATTCGTGAACGTCTGCAGCCACACCTCCATTTTCAGATGTCTCCGTCTTTTTTTCAAAACTAAAACGTATTAGTGTAAACGGGGCCTTAATGCCTTATTCGGAGGGCAATGCATCTTAGGCGCCATTTACACTAGTGCATTTATGTAGTTGTATGGTTTTACCCTCTACCGCAAGGTGTTGCCATATAACAACATGATATTCATGTTCATTTCCCTGCCACTGTTTCTTTAAGACCAACATTGGATTTTTTTTTTTTTGTTGGAAAGAGAAGACGTTAGTGTAGCCAATGATATTCTTTGGTTAAGTCACATGACAAGCAGTGTTTTTCTGTGGCGCGGTTTCAGACAGACTGGCATTCATTAACGTCAATAAAAACAAAGGATCAAATTATATCAGATCCACAAAAAAATCTGAAACATCACCTCCAGTAAGTTATGATAACATATTCACAACTCAATTTTTTTTTTTATCAAATTAGTTCTTTTGTAAATTGATCAAATGTACATGTTGCCAAATAGCAACACTGTGCAATAGTGGAACGTGCATTATTACAATATGTTAGCTAGCAAGGTCAGCTGTAAACTTTTAGGTTGCAACAATAACAACATAAATGCTAGTAATATAATGTTGATTAGTTGTATGGCATTTGCATTATTGATAAAATCTACTTTTAATAGCAATACTACTTTTGAATAGATATGAATACAGAGAACAGTGTATTAGCGAGCACCACCATGTTTTATGGTAAGTGAAACAAGTAAAGGACAGAACTGGCTCTTCCTGCAGATGAAAGTAAGGATGAGATGGGTTTTAGTGACCATGAGAATGATGCAGATTGAACATTTGATGAGAGACAGTTCAAGTAAATTAGCTCTGAGGCAGATAAGACGGCTGTAGTATAGTATACAGTATAATATATAAACATTGTTAGCTAGTAGCTACATTATTCTGATGCATCTGGATATAATAGACTTGTTATTTATGTTTTATAATATTTACTGGAGAAAATATGTATATTTACTGTATGTTGTATACATGATTATACAATATTATGATTGTTTTCAATAATATTCAGCAAAAAAAAATGGAATAAATAAAAGCTGTTGGAATATCAGTTGTTGGAAAGTATGTGTAAGGTGTCATTTATAAGTTCTGTGGTAAAGCTTATATTACTGCAACACCAATTAAATAATTTTAAACGACAACATTATTAATTATAAGGAAAATTCTAAATTTGAAACTTCTCAGTTAGATCCACTATAGGACGTTGTTGCCATATGGCAACATATGATAAATTACCTTAAAAAAAAAAATAAAAAATTTAAGAAAAGAAAAAGTCAATTTTTTTTTTCTTATAGATCTATCATAATGCGTGCAGTAGAGGGTTGAAATGTAATGTTTAATTTATTTTAGTTCGGAAACACTGGTGTTCCATTTCACTATAGATGAAATGCAGATTTTGAAAATTGAAAATGAAAACTGGTCTTTTGCACTACTGCATAATGTTCCCTGATTCATCAAGCCCTTTTCATAGTAATGTAACATCCACTATACTGCAAGTACCGGTGCTTCGGAAAATGCGCATTCCCAGTAAGCGTCAATGGTCATGTATCATGTGTGTTAGGCTGTATAGCAGGGCTATTCAATTAGTTTGTCATGGGGGCCAGTTCATGAAAAGCATCCCAAATGAGGGGCTGGAGAGATATGAGTTGCAATATAAGTGATGACACAACAGCAATATAAGAGCCCATATGCTGTATTTTTGCTCCTTAAGACACCCACGTTGACTTTTTCTACATTGGTTTACTTGCGAGCTGTTTGCGCACCGCTCCCAATATGCGCAAGTCTGGATTGTACATTGAAAATAATGAACTTGCGTGCGGAAAAGACTCAATATGTGACCGGCTTGCTGGTATAGTTAATCCAATGTGCGTGCGTATTAGCCTCGGTATAAGCTTGGCACTTTAAACTAGCAGACAGTTGGCATAACTTTGTTTAGTTGCAGCAGTTTTGTTCCGTGCAACAGCAAGTGGCGTGAAAAGCCTTTACACTTAATTAACCGTAATAAATTAAAGCACAATTTAATAGTAAAATCGGCTAATTGTTTCATCCCTATTAACGATATCAGTGCATTGTACAAAAGGCCTTTTTTACAAACATATCCAAATGTTTTGGACTGCCCGCAGCACTCGCTTAATGTCACTTGACTCACTCTCTGCCCTTCAACTGCAGCTTGTGCTGTATTGAACAGACGCACGTCACTTCATAACTATAGCGACCGTTTTTTGACTAAACTAAATTTATTTTTGGTGTCTTGGTCACACTATTTGGGGGGCTGAAACAAATTCCCTCGGGGGCCGCCAATTGAAAAGCTCTGCTGTATAGTATAGACTCCACTTCTAGAAGTAAACGTATGTTGCTTTCCTAGAAGGGAAACCCATATAGGTACTGACCCACAGGGTGATTTGACTGTGAATGGGGTAGACTTCATTTCTTCAAATTCCACATTACAAAAATTGTAAATAAATAAAATAAACAACCAGTCTTTGCATCAGGATATGTCTGTCAGTAAACAGCTGGTAGTGCCAACCATCAGCACATAAGATTCTGAGATCAAAAATAACAGGGATGTTTTCCATTCCAAACAGTCAAAAAAAAAATCACTTCAAGAAGCATCTGTGTGCAATATGGAAGTTTTTCAGGCATGCAATGCTGCAGTCTTTCTGCCCTGCTGCAGCAGAGACAGTAAAATAAAAAATTGGACACAAGTGTTTGGTGCGTGTCTGATGAAATATCAATACTGCACAGCATTAAGGGCTTTGCCGTCTGTCTTCATGTGTCGGATTATTTAGCAATTACATTTCTCACCTGTCCTTTTTTGTGTGTTCATGAATATTTAAACACAAAGGCGCATTGCTTCAGCAAAGAACAAGAACATATTGAGAGGGGAAGTCTGGTAAAAAAAAGGCCATTCCTGCGAGCCACCATCTAATAATTTAATGTTATTTGAATTTCTGAAATCCAATTCAGCAAGTCTTTGAAAATGTAGAGAGCATTTGAAAATGAAAGCCTGTCAAAAGCTCATTACCACCCCTGGGTTTCCTTTACCCTGATGAAGTAGAAAGCATAAAGGCTTTTCCTCTCATGAGAATTTTCTCAAATTTAGTCCCTCGCCTAGGGGAAAAGCTCTTTGTAAAAAGTGCCAGACTGATGGCCAATCAGGTCTGAATCTTATAATCTTTTTTGATCTGAGCACCGGTTGAGCTGAGAATTGGTTCACACCAATTTCAATTTTACAATTCAGAAATCAAGGTTCATCTTTCAGCATCCCTGTGAAAGTGATGTTAAAATGTATATGTCCAATCAAACAGACAATATTTTCATGAATCTTCTTTATAGAAGGAGTGGAGGCTGACACAAAGCTGACACAACCTATAACACTGAGTTACAGTATCTTCAGACAAACATACAAAAATGTTTTACCAACATACTGTACATTTGTATGTAAATTTATAAAAGAGTTTCTTAAATGTGGCCAGTGAGATAAATCCAGTTCTTATAATATGTTGAAAATTGGCCATGGCCCCTTTAAGAGATGTCCATTCTCGTCTCTTGATTTGTGTGTGGGCAGGTGCGTGACTGAGCAGAGAGGCTATAGGTGCGTTCGACTTCATGCAGTGCAGATCGATCGAAATAAAATAAAGCGGTGCATGCCGGTAAGACATTTTGGCCGGATTGAAGCCACGTGACTGTCACAAGTGGCATCAAAGTACTGTGACAGCGCTATGAGATCAGACGACTGATTCAGCCGGTGCAGCTTCTAAAGAGCGACTGCTGGAGTTGCGATGACGACACCGATGCAACACGATTGGCTGAGTTCACAGCAAGACAAATACCATGTGTGTTTCGGGTTTATTATTGGACAAATTCCGATTCACAAATTTCAAAATAAACAATTTACTTTTTAAATCATCTCTATCTTGTACACATCATGCTTATTAAAACACTACAACTATTTTACTGCAGTATCATCTTTTGTTAAATAATTTGTTTATAATGACTAGATAGTTTGAACAGGTTTATTTTGCCTTTTTATACAGACTACTGTATTATACATTTTAGTGAATAATCAAATATTAACTTAAATAAGTCTTACATACTTATAATAAAATAATTATCATCATTGATCACCCCTATGAAGATTTCTTAACAAATTAAGTAAAAAAATATGTTATTAAATATAAAAATATATGATTATAAAACATTTTATGTTCTGTTAAGCGGTTTATGCAGAAATGTTAAACGTGACATTGATGTAGCTGCTCTTTCTGGGTATTTTCCTTAAGTGTAGCTCATTTATTTTGGTCCTTTTGTTCAAGATTAAAGTGCTTTTTAAAAATGCTTTTATTATCCAAAATAATCTTAATCATTGTTTTGGACTTAATCAAAACAGCATGTTTTGGGTTTTACAGTAAAATATTGGAAAGTTTTATATCTATAAATGTAAATAAATGTAATCCCAATTTTAGCATATTCAAACAAGCACTGGAACAGTATTGACATACCATTTAACATCTAGTAGCCCAGTGTTTTAAACTTCAAGAATTTGTGCTTATTGTTTTGTTTAATAGGCCTATTCATAGATTATTATTTCCCTTTTATGTGCCCTCTCGTTCTCCCCTTATTTCTCATGTGTTTGTTATATAAGCAACTTGAATTTAATCCATAATTCCCTTGTTTAAAATGAACTATAGAGACTGTATTCTGTTTTATTTGTACTGTAAACATTTTGTTGTTATTGCGATAAATAAACAAATAAATAAATGATGACGCCATGAGATTGGTCATCATGACAGCAGCAACGTTGATCCCAGAAGTGTCCGGCTTGACGGCTCCATTTTCAACTCTGCCCCCGCCTGCGCTCGGCTAATCTCATTGATCACCAGCTGCAGATGTGCTTTATGGAGAACGCACTTTATGTTTGCATATGGTGAGCTGTGTTGTACAAGCTGTGATCATCGTGGAAATAACGTTGTTTTGGAGTAAATACTTTCTTAAAAACTTTAATATACAATTGTTAAACCCAAAGATTTAATGGACATAATTTTGCACCTCTTGTAGATGACATGAATTGTGTACAGTGTAGTGGACTTCATGTCGAACAGTAATCGTGATTTCTGATTTAAGTTTATTATTTCATGATATACACAGTTTATTTACTGTTTCCTGAAAGTTAATAGATTATTATTGTTAGTTCTGTAAAAATAAGGTATCTTGTGTGATGATACATATTTGTATATTGTATGTTTCATAGAAAATGTTCAAATTGCGTGATATAAGATTAAATTGGCTGTGCTAACATGCTTTTATTTCTTTTTTTTGTACTATAGCACTGCCATATTTCAGTATAGGTTAAAGAAAATATTTTTTACTCTATTTTTGTATACCTATTTTTATTTTTTTGCCCATTATTGAGTGAGTTTGTGGCACTATAGTATCTGAAGTTTTGTGCAACTGCATTTTCTTACCATTGTACCATTGAGATGTGCCTAAAAGCAAGATTTTGGGTTTTTGTGACAGATTTTGTAAACTGAAGTTTTGCATAATTATTCAGGTTCATTTATTTTGAATTATTATTATTTTTTAAGATGATTTGTTTTCAAGGACCTTATTTCTCTCTGCTCCCTTCGACCGCTGTAATCTTTTCCCTCAAACAGCAGTCAGATAAAACCCCACTTAAGAAAAATTTTTATTTGTTTGTTTAGTGTGTTCGTCACTTGCCACCTGGCTACACAAAGGCACGTCCTTACCTTTGAGTTTGTTCTGGACATCCAGAGCTACATCCAAAGGGCAAAATGGAAGAACAGGATCTGTAGCGAGTCGTAGGATGGCCTCAGTTGTTATCTAGATCAACAGAAGACAAAACATAATCAACAAAGTCAATGGCTCCTTGTAACACAAACAAATGCAAATGTTCAGTACACACTGAAACAAGAATATCATGTGTTACACACATTCCTTTTCTTTGACATGACTTTAGTAGTAGAATACACTACAACCAAAGTGATGCTTAAATTAACACTCTTATTTTTTTATTTTGAAAATAGGCTCATTTTAAAAGTCCCATACAGTTCAACTGTTAAGTTTTATTATTATTGAATCCAATCACGTGATCTTTGGGTTTGGCAGACGTCTAAGCTTTGACGTCTAATAACAATGTCAAATAACATTGATTTTAGGTTTTGTTGGAAAGTAAACAAAATACAAAGTCGAGCGAACATCTTAAGCCAACGTCATATTGACGTGAAATACTACAATTTATTCATCGGGTATGGCAACTAAAATCCAACGTCTGATAGACGTCATATTGGTAACATCCACAAAAAAGTCAAGCTGTAACATCATTAGACAATTTGGTTGTTTTTAGGTTGCGGAAAGTGACTAAAATGTGACGTTTGATGTTAGTTGATGACACTGGTCTGACGTTGGGTTCTGACGTCAACCCAATTTTCATTTCCACGCAAAATGCAACATCCCCACAACGTTGGGGTATAATGTCATCCTGACGTCTTGTTGACATCCTGTGCCTGCTGGGTATATTCTCAATTATCAAAACAATTTTAAATTTTGTTTATCAATATAGTCATGATCTAATTCAACTCAAATATTTATGCTAAGTTAAGCTAAAAGTGCCCCCATGAGACCCAGAGATCAGCTGAATAGATTCAAAAATGGTAAAAGAAAAAAAAAATTGTTTAACTCTAGGGGACATGTACATTGAGACTATTTCAATAAAAGTAGAGTGTTCCATTAAGCTTCTATTCATTCAGCGCTGATCTATAATTACTGGTTACGTTCTGTCTTATGCCCTTCCATTCATTTTCACTCCCTTGCTGGATTCCATTGCTTTCCATGTCTGACACTCTGACAGGTGATTGTAACTGTGCAGTCGATACGATCCATACTAAGCTTTTCCTATATCCACAGCGCCCACTGATCAAATGTTATTGATTCTCCAACCGTCCCCTCACATCCTGCATGAGGTTAACACATGGGTGGGAAACTGCACAGCATGAACACATATCGACTATGGTTTTCTCATATGGTAAGTATCTCTTCTGCCTGACCTGTCCTGACCTCTCTGAAGACCACAGTTTGCTGGCTGGCAGTATGGAGTGATTCCCTCCTGAGACAGGGTGAATTTGACCTGTGAAAGGGCAAAGTAACACATGTCTCAAAGGAGGATTCAGTGGCTGACCAGTGACCCTGCCTAAATAAATCAGTCCAAGGCAGGAGTTTACTTGATCCTGGTCTCCTATGAGATCGGGATCTCATGCAGTAATAAAATATACAGAAAACACAGGTCACACTTTGGGTAAAGTGTGTCCTTTTGGGCTGACGTTTGGTGACTTTGGAGGCCATTTGAGCATAGTGAACTCCATCACGTGCAAGAAACCAATTTGAGAAGATTTGAGCTTTTTGACACGGCATATTAGACTGGCAGGGATGTAGCTATTGGAAAATTGACACTGTGGTCATTAAGGAATGGACATGGTGAGCAATAATACTTGGGTAGGCTGTGGCGTTTAAATAAAAATTTGGTTCTAAATGCACAAACAATCACTAGACTGGAACATTGACATGGTGTCTTTTATACCAAATTCTGACCCTACCTCATGCTGATTTTGTGTTCAGAAAGTTTTCGAAGGCCTTATATCAGCTCAACCAAGTCTGCTTTAAAATGCAGCAAACTATTTGGAAGCATTAAAAATGTCAAAGAAGATGTCCAAAATCTTTACACGTAATGACCCAGAGACTTTTTATAGACTGCATGTCACTGCTCAGAAAATGAAGGATGTCGACTGTATGATGACTGAAATCACTAAACAGCCTTAACCCTCCTGTCGTGTTCACATCCCGTCCCTTACTTTAGTGTTCCCGGTCAAAATTGACCGGACTGTTTTAACTGCTCTTATATTAGCACAAAAACATTTTTCACCACTAAATTTTTATTCAATTTTTTGAATTCTTTATCTGTGAACAATGTCTCAAAGTAGTATTTAACATGAATTTATAGAATTAGACATAAAATAACTGCAGTAAAAATACAAATAGGCCCTGAAACAACAAAACAAACAATAGATGACACAAATCCAAATACTTTGTTTTGTTACTAATAGACAGCTCGCTAAAATCTAATAAAAAAAATAATAATTTCAATTCATCTGAATGATTTATCAACCAGCAAAGCACAAACAAAATGGTATACTTTCCTGTGTACTGAGTGCTCGAAATTTTTTATTCAGTCCTTCAATTGGACTACATTAGTGTACTAATATAGGGGATATTGACTGAGGGTATAGACTGTGAGCATGGACACAGAACTAGCACTACTTATACTTTGGTCATTTTTAAGTGAGATGCTAATGGTCTAATCCAATAAAATAATTGATGCTAAGCTAAAAGTGCTCCTGCATTTAAATAAAGGTACGTAAGCTGTAACTGGGGTGGTACCATTTCAAAAGGTACACGTTTGTACTTAAAAGGTACATATTGGTACCTTAAAATAATATATTAGTACCTAAAAATTTTAAGAGGAACACTTTTGTACTTTTTAGGTACTAATATGTGTGACAGCTCTCATACCTTTATTTCTGAGAGTGTGGTACACTCAGGGATAGGCTGAAGAAAGAAAGAAAGAAAGAAAGAAAGAAAGAAAGAAAGAAAGAAAGAAAGAAAGAAAGAAAGAAAGAAAGAAAG
The DNA here is from genome assembly GCA_903798205.1 of Danio tinwini. Classification (NCBI taxonomy): domain Eukaryota; kingdom Metazoa; phylum Chordata; class Actinopteri; order Cypriniformes; family Danionidae; genus Danio; species Danio tinwini. The sequence continues at coordinate 824,377 of CAIGQZ010021958.1, forward strand.
AAAGAAA
>CAIGQZ010021958.1:842495-863307 GCA_903798205.1 Danio tinwini
TGTGTGTGTGTGTGTGTGTGTGTGTGTGTGTGTGTGTGTGTGTGTGTAAACTGGGGAGAGATTAATTCATGACAAACATCTGCCAGATGTTGGAACCAATTAAGCATCCTGCTAGCAAAGTTTCATTTCAAATTACAAGCTCGCAATTTTCCCATTCTGCAAGCGTGTTGCTGATTATTAAAAGCTAATTAGTGTTGCATATGTTTATCAGAGGGCTTTGTTTAGATTCAAATCATACGAACTGATTTTGAAAATCTGATTTAAAGTCCTGAACTGATATATATTTTGTACATTAATTTTGATATATATAATTTTCAATATTTATTTTCATTCATTTTCCTTTGGCTTAGTCCCTTATTTAACAGGGGTCGCCACAGCTGAATGAATCGTCAACTAGTCCAGCATATGTTTTACGCAGCGGATGCCCTTCCAGCCGCAATCCAGTACTGGGAGACACCCATACATTCTCACAACGGCCAATTTAGTTCATCCAGTTCTCATATAGCACGTCATGCACTGTGGGAGAAAAGCACCCAGAGGAAACCCGTTCGAAGACGGGGAGAACATGCAAACTTCACACAGAAAACTGGCCTAGCCCGGACTCGAACCAGCAACCTTCTTGCTGTAAGGCAAACGTGCTAACCACAGAGCCACCAAAATGAGAAATTAAATTAAAATAGGTGATTTAAGAAAGAGTATTTTAAACCAGACTCCACATAACTTTATGTAACATATATACACAATTTTTGTATGAGTAACTTATATAATATATAAGTATATAATACAGACCAATCTGTAATCCGAACAACCAATACACATATTTTTTGTAATAATTCACATGGTTTAAATTTATTTCCCATAATTATTATTTAAGATAAAATTTGACATTTTATCTTAATAAGAAACAAAAATGGGCATAAAAAAGCTTTCATCTGACATCTAACCCTGTGTCCTGGCCACAGCATCCATGAATGAATAATAAATAAACTGTGTTCCTAGAAAGATAAAAAAGAGGATGATGAAAAACCCTTCATACAAATTGCCAAGATGTACTGATGAATAGTAATGACATCACTAGCATGTGAAGCAAAACACATCTTTAAAAGCTTTCTTAGAATTGAAGAGTCTATTGAAGGTGAAAAAAAAGAAAATATGGAGAAAATATATGTTTACAGATCATGCACTATGGTAACAGTGTTTGGAGATGACAATATAGTTTCACATAGTTTCCACTTTCACTCTTGTTATTGTATTTCTGCCTCTAGTATTCATTTCAGATAAAATATGCAGTTAGTTTTATGTATAAGTGCATTTAAAATTATTTATTATTTTATTGGTAGAGGCATGTTTTTCAAGCTTGCATTGCTCTATTTACTTCTATTTTTATCCATGTCCATTAAAATAAAAAGTACTGTTATTTCTCAAAATTTTAGGAAAAAGGTATTGAGCAGGGAAGCTCTTCATAATTTATGCAACCCAGTCTCATTGTAAATGCATGCCTCCATTTTATTGCCCCAGTAAAGTTGCATTGCTTGTTTCAGATGACAAATCCACTTGATGGCACTGTCTGCATTTTTGCAAATTTATAATATGTTACTCAGGGAACATTTTGTTGTACATTTCAGAAAAGCAATCTTCTTGTACATGTTCATGAGAAGGTGTGGCTTTAAACCAGACCTTAACTCTTCCCAAACCAATAGTCTCTCAGAAGCAAACATAGCGAAAAAAAGTGAAATGCACTAGCATAGATTTAACTCGATTCTACATTGCTTTTATCTTTTTTGTGTGTGTGCTGTACATCACACCGTATCAACATGGTACAAAGTGAGCTAAGAAGCAAACTGACTACACCAGAAAAGTTGTCCGTATGGAGATAGATTACAATTATAGATGTTTAATTACAACTTATAGACACCATTCATCTCTTTTATAGTATTTATTTGGTGTTGTTCAGTGAAGTGTACAACACAAATCCGGTCCAACTTTATATTAGATTATTATTATCGCTTGTTATTAATGCCCGTAGCCAGGGGTGGTTCAGGTGGTTCGAACAAACCACCCCCCACGGCCAAAAGGTCCAGAATTGGTCTTTTTAGTTATTTTATGTAATTTAATATTATAAAATATATTTATTATATAATTCATATAATATATTTATATTAATATATATTGTAATAAAGTGTAATTTTAAATAACTATGGCCAGTAGTTAGAATCTCATGGAGCCTCAAAGCCACAATAATTTGACGCGAGTCACGTGACATACATAACCCACTTAGTGTAGCGTTTGAATCTTTGGTGCGACATCCATAATGAGTAAAGCTATGGGCAGGGCCAGACGGAATCTGCGGACGTTTTTTGCTACTTCTGCTGAGAATTTTGATAAAAATCTGCGGATTTCTGCGGAATTATTTTAGGAGTATCATAACTAAAACCTTGAAATGTGAAATAAAAAATAATATCTTTTTAACTTTTATTTAATGTTTAAAATGCAAATCCAATTAGATTAACAGTAAATAGTTAACTGTAAGTAAATGAACAGAATTAATGATGGGCTAAAAATCTGTGGAAAATCTGCGAAAAATCTGCGGAATTCTGCGCGCGCAGATTCCGTGTGGGCCTAGCTATGGGTCAAAAAGAGCAGAGTGGCAGAAAAGGCAGGCAGCGGCGTCATTATCGCAAAATATTGAACATGTGTTCAAAAATATTACCAAACAGGGGGATGGCTTAAGTTACTTCCTAACAGATAAAAATCTGTCCATATCCATGAGGTTCTATAACTGGCCGCATTAAAGGCTGATTAGCCAGGACGTTCTGTACATTTATTGACTTGTGCAGTACATGACCTCCCTTTCTCCCTATTTTTGACATTATTATTTTTTTTTAAACTGTCCGACGAAGGCTTTACTGGCAAGCGGAGTCCTCAGCCGTCAGATGTCACTTCACAGCAAAAGGCGCTCATCCCGTCACGTCTGTTTTTGAGGCTGTTTGGTCACTTCATTCGTTTTATTCTGATTGGATTTAAATCCGATCGCTCAAACCACTTCAGAAGGTGATCTGGGATGCATGCCAGATGAAACTGGACAGGTCTTATCTTCTGTTAGACAAAATTAATATAAATAAAATAAATTATGACCTGGAGAAAATCTGAGCTGCGCCTGAAACACCTGTAGGTGCGCTTTTACAGCCAAAACTCTATTAAAAACATGTTTATAAGCATAAAACGTGTTTTAACTTTTCACACCTGTAGCCAGGGGGGGTTCAGGGGGTTGGGAAGACCCACCCCTCACTGACAAATGTCCAGAATGTGTCCCATACATGAGCTCATTTGTCCTATTTTGACTGCTATGTCATTATAAATAATGAAAATATCCATCGAAAAAGGCTTTAAGACCAAGCTGAATCCACTGTCAGCTGTTGCTTCGGTGGGACTATAATCTGATGTAAAAGAAGTCTTCTTTCACTACTGTATTGTTTTTAAACAGAGAAAACATTTTACAGGTATAATTTGAATAGATTTGGCTATTGTTGATATCCAGGAATTCTCAAATGTACTTGTTTTTAACCAAAGAGGCTAGAAAAATTCAGAAAAATTCATTATTATTGTTTTATTATTATTATTGTTATAATGTTTTAATTATTATTATTTTTTAAAAATGGCCAAATTGAGACTGAAGACAGTTGAATGTGCTGGCCAGTTTGTTTTCCATCTAATAAATAACAGTAGGCTACCGTTTAAAACTTTAACTAATACAAAAAAATGGTCTTGTTTTAATTTTTCTTTTTTGCAAATTTTTAGGAAACATTTTTAGTACATCAAAAAGTGTGGTTATGATGATGTCTGACAAGCTAATCCAGCATAAAAAAATACTGCTTAAAATGCCACTAAATGCAGTATTTAAATCTCATAGTTAAATAGAAACTGAGGCATATAACTGCAAAAAGGTCCACTTTTTGAGAAAAAAGGGTAAATCATCAGGAACTGTCCACTCAATATAAAGTGTAAAATGGTCACAAATTACTGTGTAATATATAAAACCTAAGCCTTTGTGCAACTGTTTAATAGATATACATAGAAATATACAAATGCCTAATGTTTATATGTTGTTTTAAGGTAAACTGTAGAATCGGTAATCACATCAAAGTGGGAAGTTTTCCAAAGATTGTGTTACTAATGTGCTGTTACACATTTGAATTTACACATACTATTTAGTGGGTTGTTACATGTGTGTAGTTACACCATTATTACACAAGTAAATACTATGTACCAGTGTGTACATACACTGTAGTTACATACTACTTACACATCTAGTTACCGTGTAAATTTACAGGTATAAGCGACACTTAATATAAAGTGGGACCAAAAAGCCAATATAATATATCACTGTAGTAATTATTTGTTTGAAAAAAAACAAAAGCTGTTGGCACCATACTCCCCTGTAGCATTCATTTTACATAAGAACTACAATCATATGTGTATCAAAATGTAGGCTGATGCATGTATTTCCAATAAGCATGTGTTGCATTTATGATATCATTTTTTTTTCCCACACATATATTATGACTGCTATAAAATAAAAATAAAAAGTAAGTAGATTATAATAAACAAGACAGTATGCACTATATTCAGATAGATCTTGTCTTACACTATGGAAACATACTAAAAATAATAACTCAGGTTAATGTTACAGGATTGCTACAAACGCACAGATTAGATGCTTGGCATGTTATGATGTGTTAATTTTTAATTACCAATGTTCTAAAAAAGATGTGCATGGCTCAGAGCTGTAAAGACAGTGAGAAATTTATTTTCCCTACAGAGTACAAGGATAGCAACACCCATGACTGCATGCTAGATTTGCATTTGTTTTCTAACAACTTTAAATTATGTGCCATTTTGCTTCATTATAGATGCATATGTGCTTAATTGGCTTTTGTGGGACTTCAAAAAACACTACAGGGTCCATTTTTTTAAATGACAAACAGTGTAAAGAAAAGAACATTAGAAAAGCACTGAAAAGCTTGAAAGAAGAGAAATGATTGCTTGCTTCAAAGGGTTTCTGTGCTCTGTGCTATGCCATTTTTATGTGGTTTCACTCAAAACAAAAACCAGAAAAGTAGAAAATGACATTTGAAATCAGCACTACTAAGGTCATGTACAGTTTCCTACTATATAACTACTATATAAGCTCATAAAAGTTTTCCAAAGTCTAAGCAAGCAGCATTGAAACTGAACTTTCTTGTCAACACCAATAAAGTTATTATGCTGACAATTGAAAAATGTCCTTTTGGCTGGAATTGTACACAGTACCTTTATGGGGTGGTATATATATATTTTTGTTAATGATAACATGTCAATTGTCATAATCTTGTATATTTAAGAAAAAAAAAAGAAAGAAACATGCAAACTGCTACATAGCTGGCCTAAACAAGTGGGTGAGATTTTGCCAAGTACGATGCAATCCTGGATAACAAATTTTGATCCTGGAACATAATTTTTGTTAGAAAACGTAATCCATACCTATTCCCAACCATAACTGTAAATTATTCTCAAAATTAGAAGAGGATAATAGTTGGATAACAATCATGTAAAAGTACATAACCCTAACCGTACACCTAAACTTAAATCGTAAACATATCTCTGAATTCTGCTTGGCTGATTGGAATGTTGTTCCAGGAACAACATGCATGTTAAACCAGGAACATGTCCTACTTGGTGAAATTACACTAACCGACCCAAAAACGCATTTAATGCATTTTTTTCCCATTAATGTTTATTAGGGGCGATGCGGTGGCACAGTGGGTAGCACGTTCACCTCACAGAAAGAAGCTCGCTGGTACGAGCCTCGGCTGGGTCAGTTGTATAAAGGGACTAAGCCGAAAATAAAATGAATGAATGAATGTTTGTTAGCTTATTTCTTATAGTTTAATCTTCTATTTTTTTTTCTTTACTGTTGGTTGACCTGCTTCTACAGTAGTAGTACATATTTGTATGACATGTTTAAACCAATCATATTTCAGCAATCACATTGCCAGGATCAAATACATCTGCAGGTTAAATGTTTATACAGTTTTCTGTCCATCCTATACACGCTTTCTCCTTCACCCTATACACTGCAACTCCATCTCCTATTCAGTCTGATTTTGATTGTAATGCAATACTGTGCATCTTTTGTGAAGACACTTTGGACTTGATTTGAACTCATGAAGATGAAATGATGTAAAAGACAGTGCAGTCTTTAAAACACACCATCTGAAATCACCTTATTTTTTGTACCACTGTTGTCTGTATGGAATAAATACATTTGATTTGTTATATGTTTGTAAGAATAACTATGGCTGCGCCCAAAATTGCATACTTCCATACTATATAGTACACTAAAAACAGTATGCAAGAACTCGTATTCAATTTAATTCACAGAAATCGAAGAACGGTATGTGAGAAGTACCCGGATGAACTAATACTTCCGGCGAGATTCTAAAGTGTGCATTCGATGGACGCTACGCTATCCCATGATGCACTGCAAGAGATTTCGTGAATGGAGGTAAATCGATGCAAGTGATGGGTAGGTCATGTGATCATGACAAAATGGCGGACGTAGTAAGTCCGAGTGACATTCATACTACTTACATTCATACTGCATAGAACATACTTTTTTAACAGTCAAGAAATACATTTAAATTCAAATGCAGTACCAAGAAGTAGGCAATTTCGAATGCTGCCTATGTTTTGTTTTGTCACTGTCTTTTAGAAGCTTCAGCAATGATGATGTGCGTTGATGACAATGCCTTGTTAGATTGTATATCATGTATACATATAGTATAGCATGTATTGTAAATATTGTATACCAATATTTATGATTTCTGTTTTTATGATGGTATTATGACAGTGTTTCTCAGCAACGTTCCTGGAGGACCACAAACACTGTATGTTTTAGATGTCACCTTTGTCTGTTACACCCATAGACCATTTCACGCAGCAGCCATTATTAACAGCGAAATCGAGGCTGCGGTGGGAAGAAACCCGGAAGTATCGCCTGAGTCACACAGGAATGTTGTGTAGCTGGCTGTATATCTTATCAGCGAAGAGAAAGTGACACACATTTATCATTTCACTGCCTTCCGAGCGACCCGAAGGTCCGTTCTGAATGAATAGTGAAAATAAAAAGGGATATCTGACCTCATTTTCAGCTAAGTTAAGGAAATTACATTACTTAGCTAACGTTTTCTTTCCCAAACACACATTTTAGATGCCATTCATCAAACTCAAGTTAGTGAACTGATTCTTTCACTATATTAGACTCGTCACAATACAAAATTTTCGCAATGAAATATAAAAAAACGCAAATTTCTTGTTAACATTTAAGACAGTGTTCATGGAGTTCTTAAACAGCGCTGATTGGCCATTGTGTTCACGTGCTCAACAGAAATTACTATGATTTACTGTGAAGGTCATCAGTTCACCAAAATACCGCTGTTTACTGAGTGGAAACACAGACAAGCGATCCGCTGATGAATCGACTGATCTTCACGGCTTTAAAATGCTCCAATGTCCATCTCTTTTATACAGTCATTGGCCCATCTATGTGTGATTTCAAACTGTGAAGAGCGGTAAATGGCAAATCAGAGGTGTTTATGAGCGCGCTTAGCGGCGCTTAAATGTTAGCGGGAAATGGACGTTTTCAAAACTTTAATACCGGGACAACACTGTTAAAGACAACTCGAAGATGTGCTACAGAGGACTGCATTGTTTTATCGCTCACTGGGTAACATAGGCTGAAGCAGGGAAGCGTCCCCACTGTGTTTACCTAGTGCCATGAACTGAAGTCAAGGAGAACACTTTAGCGTATTACTCTTAAAGAGATTGTGATATTGTTTGATGCCTAATATGCTTTTAATTGTTTAAATTAAACTGAACTGAATTATATTAAAGTGATGTTTACACCATTTCTGCATTTTGAAGTCACAGCAACAGCTGGAGGTTTATAGTCCACAGCATATTGTTGCAATGTTTACAGTACTGATCCTATAATTCTGGGTTTCTTCCCACCGCAGCCTCGCTTTCATGTTTTAAAATGGCGGTCGCGTGAAATAAGCGTATTACAGGCCTTTCAGTGTCTTTTTTCAGTCTGAATCAGGTGTGTTTGGTTAAGGACACATGGAAAAGGTGCACAGCTAGTGGTCATCCAGGAACATGGTTGAGAAATACTGTAATGTGATATAGTATTAGGAGGTGGATTCATTAATGTAGGATGCCATTGAAGGCCTTTGGGTGAAATACATGGCCTGTCAGTTATACCACACCAATATGTACACACTATTCCTACACACACATCTGTCCAAACAGCTTCCAAAAAGTGATTTTGCAATATAGGTGCTCTTCAGAGAGACAACATGTTTAAAACAATTCAAAAAGAGAAGGCAAGGGGGATCTAATTTTCATTTAACGTCCATAAACCAGTTTTTCAGAAAGAACATAAGGTGAAAAGTGGGCAGTCAAAGCAATAACTTGCTCTGAAAGGACAAGCAAACTTATCCTTAGAAAGTACCAGGCTGACTCCTAGATGCCATGCCATCTTGATTTTAAGTTTTCAACCTTTCAGCAAAAAAGGCCTCAAAAGAACAGAGGGCTGTTTAATCAGCAGCAGTGATGGATGAGCTAAGAGTTTTCACCACGCTTGGGACGAACCGACGAACACAAAAAAGAGACATTCAGACAGCCTTCGCTCCGTGGACAAATTACACTCCCCTGTTACAATGCATGTCAAATGACTCTCGCGTCAGCTCTCATACAATGAAATGCCAATTGTGTTAGAAAGGTGATAAAAGAGGATCTCTGGGAGAGCGCCATCCAAACATGCAGTTAAACCCAGGAGTGTCTGGAAAAATTACTCCTTGACATCTCGTCATGTTATGTATTAGGCGGCGATAAACTCCTGATATGCTGCCAGAGGAGGTGGAGGAACCAATCACACGCCTCGTTTGGGGAGATAAAGTGGAAATGTCTGTGCTTTCTTGGTCTGTCAGGGACATGAAAATGCTGACTTCTCCAGCTGCTGTAGATAAGTTACTGTAAAATACACTGTTAAGAAACTTACTGATAGTATGAATTTGCACCTGCACAAAAAAAAAAAAAAAACAACAACCACCACATATACATTATAGGTACAAATGAATATGTGTAAACTGTAGGTAATAGATAATGCAAGGCAATAGTTATAATATGGCTATTGGAAATATAGAAACATTAGATAAATTTATGTTCAAAATAAATGTAAATAATAAATAAAAATATAAAATAAAATATAATAAATATAATAAAATATAATAAAAACAAACAAGCAAATGAAACAATTAACATGGGAGTTGGTTGAAAATATGTTATTGAGAGTAATGTTTCTATAAAGTATTAGTTTACAATCAATGCTATATCTTAAAATGTTATATTGATATTTTTATGTTTTAACTTTTAATAAACTAGAACAAAGACTATACACTCTCAGAAATAAAGGTAACAACAAGCTGTCACTGGGGTGGTACATTTTCAAAAGGTACACATTTGTACCTACAAGGTCCATATTAATACCTCAAGGGTAGACATTAGTACCTAAAAAGTAAAAAAAAAAAAGGTACTAATACATACTTTTGAGGTACCAATATGGACCCTTTAAGTACAAATGTGTACCTTTTGAAAAGGTACCACCCCAGTGACAGCTTGTGTACCTTTATTTCTGAGAGTGTAGAATACACAAGACACGTCACTCAAATAGTTTTGAATAGGGAAAAGTGTAACTGTTAATATGGCGAATGAAGCCCTGGCTATTAGTACAAGAGCCAATCAGTGATCATTATAGACTGACGTTTCTCCCAGGGAAAAGCACGGAACAGACGTGTGCTTTTACGACAGTTGGGTGGCCAACAAACGCACTGGAATTTCAGTAAATACTTGCTTCGCAGAGATAAGAAATATATCCAAATAAAGTATGACATCTGTGCTTTTAAATTAACCAAGTGCACTTGAAAACAAGTTTTTTGGTTTTGTAATCTGTATGAAACGAACACGAGGTACAGTCCATTCTGTCAAACGCACATCACATGACAACTATATTCAAAAGCCCACAAACTTGTAAACAAAAGTTGCTGTCTTTTCTGGAGGTGATTCGCTATCAAGACCAAGTTGTGGGTTACTTCAGAAGAGCAGCGTGATCTGATGATCATTATCCAGAGTATGATAACATGTAGAACGGCCATAAATGAGTTTGATGTGATTGCCTTCTCTTCCAGTGCGCATGCGCAACCTGAAAATATGCAGATTTTGTTTGATTCTGACATTTAGAAACACAATTTATGAGACAGTTGTTGTTTAATTTCATTGGTGATTCCAAATATGTAATGTAATCGTAAGATTAGCAAACAGTTTTGAAGAATTTGATGTTTTCCATTCAGACAGAATGCCCGAGCATACTGCTCAAGAGGCGTTTCAAAGATAGCCGCCCAGTGAAATGACTTGCCTTAGGGAGACTTTGACTATAATGACACTCAATCCAATGTGGATGTAACAAAATATACAAAAAAAATCTGTAAATTCCAATAATTTACATCCAAAAAAGAAATTGTTTATACTCAAGCTGTAAAAAAAATGCATAACAGTTCATCTGCAGGTCAGTGGTTAATTTCTATAAGAGGGAAAATGTGTGGGCAACCAGCAAGAAATGGTTGAGGAGAGCATCCCATAACTTTCAGAACCTGAGTGAAAGACTGACATATCCCACTGTTTGCCTGTCTACATGAGAAACTGCTGCAGTCTATAGCCCTATTCGGATGATAATTGTTTCTCATGGGGAAGTTATTTCCAGCATTGAGTGGGGTTAGTCTGTGATTTTATTGCTGTCCAAATCCAGAATGTTGCTGTTTTTTTCCCACCACCCACATAAAATTCTCCAGCTGAATTACCTTTTTTACCACACAAAGTTTAATTGCTTCAAATTCATATCTCCGAGTTTACAAGAAGAATAAAGCCAAATGTTGTTTTGTGATTTTATTTTATTTTTTTGCAGTTGTTGTTATGGTTTGGATCAGTGTCAAAAACTGTTCAGTTTCTCGACATCTGTTGTGCTTTGCCGTACTTTCATGCATTTTAATAAGTCTTTTAAAGATTTTATTTTATTTTTTGCAATATGTGTAGCTTTTGTTTCCTTTTCAAAGGATACAATCAAATGTAATATATTGTGTCATCTGTGTCACATATAAAACATCTTATTTAATTTTCATATAAATTGACAAAAATGTATTTTATAAAACAAGATTAAGACTGCTCATAATTCAGCTTTATATAAAAATAATAAAAAAACATGCATTTTAAAATATATTCAGATCGACCAAAATATTAGACATTTTATAGTAATTTATAATAGTACTCTTATAATTGCATTAAAAAATACATAATTTTCCAGTACAATCATCCAGAAGTCATTTTGATGATACATTTACTTCAGAAGCATGACGATACATTATCTGAAAAAAAAGTATAATTATAACCCTTATAAACAGCAATCTAAATAATGCTTGCATCCTCTTTGCAACGGTAGAGAGACTCACTGTCACTGATATGGATCTTTTTGTTCGTCTTGCATGTGTGTGTGTGTGTGTGTGTGTGTGTGTGTGTGTGTGTGTGTGTGTCTGTGTGTGTGTCTGTGTGTGTGTGTGGGAAGTGGGTTTGTCTTGTTTGGGTTATCTTCACCGCGTGGTGTGTGTGTATGTGTGTGTTTACATTCATCAGCTGGGTGGTCACGTGTCTTGTTACCACTCATAGCACCCAGGTGTTTGCTATCAGTCACAGCTGTTGCGCCTTCCGCGCGCTAAATATGTTTGTAGATAATGTTATCAGTCCGTTATTGTTCACTCCTGTGTCTGCTCCCTGTTAGACGTTCTCGCTCGTTCTGGTGGAAGGTCTTTGCCATAAGCCTGTTTCATTTGGACCTTATGCACGTCTCCGTTTCATTGATGTTGTTACTACTCCCTGCTCTGATGACAACATTATCTGTGATAGACTTCATCCCAATCCGCTACTCTGATGAACGTTACCGCTGGTAAGCGTGTCAATTTCCTTGAGAGTTGCTACCTAGCGTTAACCTTCCCCTTCCCTCGATATCTGGTGAGATATCAGTGAGAGACTTCTATGTGGCGCTATTTCTCGGATGAACTTGTCATGTCAAAGCAGTTAGTAAATCAGCATACTATCATTTCAAAAACATTGCAAGAATCAGATGCTATGTTTCCAGTGAGGACTTAGAGAAACTTGTTCATGCTTTTATCAGCAGCAGGGAGGATTACTGTAACGGCCTTCTCACAGGCCTTCCCAAAAAGACAGTCAGACGGTTGCAGCTCATCCAGAACGTTGTGGCCAGGATTCTGACCAGAACCAGAAAATCATAGCACATGTCCCCAGGTCTTTTCACTGGCTCCCAGTTACATTCAGAATAGATTTTTAAGTATTATTACTTGTCTATAAATCACTAAATGGCCTAGGACCTCAATACATTACAGATATGCTCACTGAATACAAACCTAATAAAACACCCATATCTCTAGAATCATATAAACTAGAAATTCCAAGAGTTCAGTCAAAGCAGGGTGAATCTGCCTTCAGCTACTATGCTCCTCGCTGCTGGAATCAGCTCACAGAAATGATCAGATGTGCTCCAACATTAGTCACATTCAAATCAAGACTGAAAACACATCTTTTTAGCTGTGCCTTTACTGAATGAGCACTGTGTTACGTCCGACAGATTGCACTATTATGTTTTTCTCTTCTTGTTCATTCTTTTATAACCTGTTTAAAAAAAAATCTGTTTTGATCTGTTTTTTTATTATCTATTTAATTTTTTTTTCTTATACTTGTCTCTTTTATTCCTGTTCCTGCACTTTGAATTGCCACTGTGTTTGAAATGTGCAATATAAATAAACTTGGCTTGCCTTGCCTTGCCTTACAATTCAATTTGAAATGGACAATATTCCACCAATGGGTAAAGAACACAGTTTATGTAAGTACAGTGCTCAGCATATAAGTACACCCCTCACAAATCTGTCTTTTCAATTCATATACTTAATAGGAAGCTATACAGTATTATATTTGTGCATATACATTAGATTAGTCAGTACTGAAGCCAAATCTGGAGCTTATCTAACAAAATTACAATAGCGGTCCAAAAACTAGTAGACCCAGATATATATGATATAGAAAAATATTTAATACAAATTTATAAAATAGGAAAAATCAGTTGATCAGTTGAACTAAAAATGTAGTTGAAATTTTGTGGGTTGTTTTTTTTTGCTATATTTTGCTTTTATTTAATTATTATATATTTTATTTTCTAAATATGTTTGGTAATAAACATATCTGTTTAATACATCTGTTTTGTTTAAATGCACCAAAATACATTGCCTATATTCACTGAGAAATGGATATATATACAATTATAAACATAAAAACCATTTCAGCTGCATCAAATACAGGGCTAGTTCCAGAATCAAATAATTGATGATGCTTTTGAAATTAGTCTTAATGTACATCTGTTTGGACCTGTTTTTTTTCTTTCTTTTTTTTGCTATGTCTATTGTTATTGTTTGCCACTAGCTCTTGCATTTATATGCAGATATCACTCCTGACACTGTAAAGCATGTATGTGGTGATAGACCTAATTAAAAAGTATGTATAACAAAAGCTTTATTCAATTAAAAATGATTAGCAACATCAGTAAAAAGCAGTTTTCTCATTTTTAATATAAAAAAGGATCTAACCGTTAATTTATCTTAATTTAACTATTAATTTAACAATTATAAGTTGCATGCTTTAATTTGAATGAGTTTAATCAGTGAACAGCCATGCTGACTTGGACAAGATGTCCAATTTTGGCGTCTCCGTCAAATTAAATTTACAAAAGAAATGTCATATACAGTGAGAGCATAGGTAAATGCAGGTTAAATATACATTCCCCGGCCACTTTATTAGGCACACCTTACTAGTACAGCATTGGACCCCCTTTTGCCTTCAGAACTACCTTTATCATTCATGGCATAGATTCAACAAGGTACTGGAAATATTCCTCAGTGATTTTGTTCCATATTGACATAATAGCATCATGTAATTGCTGTAGATTTGTCAGCGCACATCCATTATGCAAATCTCCTGTTCCACCACATCCCAAAGTGTACCAAGAAAATATCCCCCACACCATTACACCACCACCACCAGCCTGAACCGTTGATACAAGGCAGGATGGATCCATGCTTTCATGTTATTGATGAAAATTCTGACCCTACCATCTGAATGTCACAGCAGAAATCGAGACTCATCAGACCAGGCAAAGTTTTTCCAATCTTCTATTGTCCAATTTTGGCGAGTCTGTGCGAATTGTAGCCTGTTGTCTGTTCTTAGCTGACATGGACCATTCTCTGTAAACCCTAGAGATGGTTGTGCATTGGTGCTCGGTTTGAACTACAGCAGATCGTTTTGACCTTGTCTACATGCCTAAATGCATTGAGTTGCTGCCATGTGATTGGCTGATTAGAAATGTGCATTAACGAGCATTTAGACAGGTGTACCTAATAAAGTGTCAGTGAGTGTATAATATAATGTTTTAAATAAGAACAAAATAATATGGCTAATAATGTCCATTATCAATCAGTGTAACACATTTATTTAAAAATAAAACAGCCATACACTAATTATAACCTGTAATTAAAAACAAAATTGCATATATAAAACAAACTGTGCTAATACTAAATGTAAAGAAGATTCTTCTGCTCACCAAATCTATATTTATTAATACAATGCATTAAAACAGAACTATTGTGACACAATACTTCATTAAATGTAAACATATTTTAAAATGCAATTTATTTGTGTAACGTCCAGTCTCTTGTGTCACATGATCTTTCACAAATCAATTCAATTCTATGATTTGCTCAACACAGATTTCCGATTAACATCAACCTTGAAACCAGTTGTGCTGCTTGATAACTCTTGTTGATGCTGGCACTCTTTCCAGTTCCTCGTCACCTCATCTCTTTATCTACCCTCAGTCTCTCACATCCCAGCGGACAAAAGCCCCATCTGTTGGACACACACTGAGTGCAGTTGTACAGGGACGCACCGCTGAGGCCCGAGGCACAAGACTGCACTCGACACATTGTCTTTCTTCATTAAATCTACTCTGTGAGCTTGACATACAGTACACTGTTCTGCAGTGTTTCCACATGTTCAGCAGCTTCTGGTGCTCTTTTTATGAACATTCACTTTAACACCCTTTGTAATACTAGCATTGTTGTTAAAAGGGACAGTTCACTAAAATATTAATCATTTCCCACTATATAACCATGTCACTGTAAGCACATATTATATTCTAGTGATGATATGTTTTGCTTCAAGCACATTACTTTAAAAAAAAATGACATTACTGTATATATTGTATAACTGCAGGTTAACTGTACTTTATATGCTTGACTGCTGTACCGTACACTCAAAGCTTTATCTCTGTCTGATATTTGATTGTAATGTAATACTATGCACCACTGATCATTAACTGGCAGCCCGCGGGCCAAATCCGGCCCACTGAGCCGTTCAATCCGGCCTGCGATTGGATTCCGAAATTGTGAGTATCAAAAAGATAATAGTGGTCCACACTATTAAAGCAACTAAAAATAACAACAACTGAGTCTCTTGTCAGAATAACCACATTTATGACTATATTTAGGCTACACTTTGAAATGAGAACAGACTATGCGGCGTTATAAGCATTTATTGTTTCAAACAGGTTTTAGCGTAAGTGAAGACAGAGTGGGGTGTAGACGGAGTGTGCACGACATGTGTGTGATGAAGAGCAAGGAGGGATCCGGTGAAGAGTGGTGCGCGACGTATTTGAGGAGTGGGAGGGAGACGCGCGATTTCTGGGAGATTATCATTCGTTTGCGGGCATCCGGGAGTTTCTATGCATTTGCGGGAGACTCACAGAACTTCCGGGAGACTTGAGATGTCTGCCTCAGGACTAAAAAAAGGCACATCTGGCACAACTTAAAATAGCATGGTAAATAAATTACCTGGTACCAGAACAAAACAGGTCACAAACTAGCACACCAAATGAAACATTAACTGGGCTTGAATTCAAATCACAATGCTAAAACTGGCTACTCACAGTGCTTAATCAATGGCTAAAGTTACAATTCCCCTTGTTGACTTAGCCTAATTGAGTTGAGGCAAAATATCACTCCTAGTGGTCGACTGTGGTATTGGTGATGAGTGAATCAAATGCCTTCAGTTTTGTAATGAAATTGAAAATGTATAAACATTAAACATAATGTTAAGTCAAAATGAGATTTTTATTTGATTTTCTTCCTGGAGGTCTGGCCCCCAAGGAGACTGTGTGGTAAAACTCTGGTGCTCTGACAAATATAGTTGATGACCCCTGCTGTACACCTTTAGTAAAGCTGCTTTGATATGATTATTATGAAAAGCACTATGCAAATAAACGTAATGAATAAAACTGTACAAAATAAAAATTTTGCAAAATAGTGTTACTGTTAGTAGTTTTAGTTTTAATCCAGTCTTCAGTGTCACATGATCATTCCAAACTAGTTTTAATATGCTGATTTGCTGCTCAAGGAATATGTATAAATAATTGTAATGTTTAACTGTTTTTTGCAGTGTATAGGTCTCAAACTCAATTCCTGGAGGGCCACAGCTCTGCATAGTTTAAAGGGCACCTAGGTTACCCCTTTTTCCAGATTTAATAAAAGTCTTTTGTGTCCCCAGAATGTGTCTGTAAAGTTTCAGCTCAAAACACCCATTAGATTATTTAATAGAGCTTTCACTAGTTTGTACTTTATATCTCTAAACAGCTTGCTGCTGTTTTTGTGTACTGGGCCTTCAAGGCTAGTCCTCCCCGCCCACCGTTGCCACATGCTTATCAGCGTGCCTCAATCTCCGCCCTTGGCTGCGTCAGACAACAGACAGACATAAAGGAAGCTGATCTCACGTAACGTTTGTGAGAAATACTATAGTAAGAACTTTACCAATGAGTATTTGATGCATTTGTTGTGAAGTTGCAACAAGTCACACAAAATTTTGTTACAAATTTTACACACACACACAGACAGCGTGCACGTTTAGCTTTGCACTGTTTTTGCACGCAAATGTGACAGGATACAGTTTAATATCCACTGCTGTATGGATATCTGTTATATTAACGTACAAAATAAACCTGATTTAACATTCACAAACCAGGATTGAAGCGTCTTCTTTTATAATTGTTCTGACACGCGGCTGTGGTCATGAAGTAAATCTGAAGTAAATTGCTGTAATTCATTACACACATGCACTGTTTTAAAACATTTTAAACTTGTAAAACTCACTCTTGATCACATTTGATGATGATTGATGATCCTAGCAAACTGAACAGATATTTTTTCCCGGTTGCTTTGCGCACATCCTGTCTTTTTGATAGGATTATACATGTTACTACGGAGACATGTTACAGTTTTTCTCAGTCGATTTGGTGCATTTCTCACAACACTATTTACATTTGCACAACTGTTAATGCATTTTTCAAAACAATTAGTACAAACTGCAAAACCTAGTGGATAACCTGCAAAAGCGTGTCACTGGCTCAAAATGGATAGCTCATTCCGCAAAAGCAAGTATTCATGTCAATAAAAGTGTCAGTGTCATCAAAATGAAAAGTCCTGCCACCATTGTTAATGAACAAACAGTCAAATGGCTTTGTCTTGTTTTCATTAGGACCAATGCATAAAAGTCAGATTTTGGTGACACTTTCTGAAAATGCTCAAGACAGCACTATATACTATTTGCACAGCCATTTGAAAACTACAGTAAAGTTAGACAACACTGCATTTAGTGAGGTATGTGAGTACAAGACACTGAATATGTATGTTTCACATTTTTACTGAATTTGCTCTTTACAATTATAATGTATTCACAGCATTATGCAAAATAATAAATACACCCTTATTTACAACAAACATAAACTCCCTTTCGGTAGAGCTGTGCACAACTGTAAACAATATTGCAGTACATATTGGAACTGAACCTAAAACATACACAGGTCTGTAAATCATTCATGAAATTGTTTAATTTAGAAGACATTTTCAGAAAAAAAAAGATTTAAAGTTTTTAAATAAAATGAGCTTGACAGATTTTGACAACTAGTTCAACATTTTTGTATGTAATGACCCAAGTAATGACATGAGGACTATTAGTTTTATATGGAATGACTATTCAGCATCCACAAGTTTAATTCATTTTGTCAGACATGACATAAGCAAATGATAATGTTACAAACAGCAGAGAGTTGTATGAAAGCAATTGATGCATGTCCAAAAGCATTTGGAATTTGCTAGAAGGAATGAGAAACTGCTACTACAATGTGCACAAATGACAAATTTTTTTGAGAAATGCGTTAACTGTTGTGCAAATGTAAATAGTGTTGTGAGAAATGCACCAAAGCGACTGAGAAAAACTGTCATACGTAGCTGTCAATCGATTCGGTGGGCGGTGGGACCACACTCCTACGTCAAGTTGCGGTCAGTCTCAAAACCGCTCCAATTGGTCCATCGTTTTTTTGTTGTTAAATAAAAAAAAAAAGGACTGGGTGTTTATATCACCCCAATATGACGATATATACACTATATCTACACATATGTCTGGCCAAACAGCTTGAAAAGTAGATTTTTCACCATAGGTGCCCTTTAACTTTAACCACCTCCAACTCACACCTGCTTAATAGTCCATAGCAGTCTTGAACACCAGTCTTGAACGCTTATCAAACAAAATAACTTATAACGGTCCAAGAATTAGTACACCAAAATTTATATGATATAGAAAAAAACATTAATTACAAATTAAAAATTGTGTTGAAAGTTGAAATTGTGTAGGTTTTTGCAATATTTTGCTTGAATTTATTTGTATTATCTTTAAATTCTTAAATATGGTTGGAGACTAAAATATTATTTTAATGAATATATCTGTTTAATAAATCTGTTTTGTTTACATGCACCAACATACATTGCCTATATTCCCTGAGAAATTTATGTAATATTTATAATATTATTATTAATATTAATAATATTTATTTAATAAATAATTGAAATAAAAATGTTTATTTCAAAATGGGGTGTACTCAGTTATGCTGAGCACTGTAAAACAAATATATAATTATACAATTACATAAATGCATGATCAAAAAGTGTTTATATTTCAAATGGTTTGAGTACTTTTTCTTACTATTTATTTTTTCTATTAATCAAAAATTCTAATCAAACTGGGGGGTGGGGGTGGGGGGTATTTTTATTTTTTTTGGCCATATTATAAAAGATGTTCTCGAAAACGTCTGCATTATACAACAATGTCAAGCATTTCTTCCTTTCTTTTTAGTTTAACTATACCTGCTAATTCTACATCCTCCCATGTCTTTTTTCCTCTTTGTTAATTTAGCAAGTTTTTAGTTCAATTGAAGTTTAATTCAAAATTATTCAATAGTCTAATTCAATGAGATACTGTACCTCAGACCTTTTATTAAAAAATAAAATAAAATAAAAAAAATGGGGAAGATTTACCATCCAATTCTTCTGTGAATCTTTATCCTCCAAATGGTGAGTTCATATTAAAACAACTGCACAGAGCAGATGGTGTATAAAAGCAATTAAAATATCAAATATTAAGAACTGAAATGAGGTGGAGATTCCAACAATGGGCATCTGATGGAACATTAGCACTGATGGACTCAGAACAATGGCATTCCTAAATGAAACACTGCACATTTTTTCATCTCGAAGTCTCCGGATGGAGATCTCTAGATACCCTTTAACAGACGAGTTGATTCAAGGGCAGAACGTGTGAATTAAGATGCTTCTCAGGTAGACGTTCCCCCTGGAGTCCATCAGCAGATTCCTGCCCCTTTCCAGGTGCCATGTAAGCAAAGCTGGCAGAGTCTTCAGTTCACCCTTCTTCCCCTGCCCGGCTGGTGTCACTCAGGCTGTCAAAGTACAATACCAAGCTTTCAGTCTTCGGCGCCGCCACTGTTTCCATCTGACACGTAACAATGGCTGTCCTGGGACGTTCAATCACACCAGCAGCTGCTCTCAAGCTCACAGCTTCCTCTGGCTGGCAGCTCCTGTTCTCTCAGGCTTTCTACTCCTCCACTGTTTCTGCCTGGCTGATTCCCAGGGCAAGCGACGCATGGCAGGTTAATTTTGAAAGAAGCTCTGGGTGGCATGAGTCCATCTCTCTTGTAAGTTCTCTTTGGTGCAGAGCTGCACTTTTTACATGCACATCCTCAATCTTTCCATTAGTGAATGCTCCGCTGGGCTTCATACTCCGAGGTCTGTTCTGGTAAACTTGACTTGAGACACTTGCTGGTAACACAGTTGTTATCTAGGTGTGATGAATAGTGAGCTGTCAGAGATGGTACCCATCACGCACTGCACTTAAATGTAGGCAGATCGGTTATTGGGGTATGTACAGTTTGTGGATAATCTAATTTAACTAAATGTTTTTGTCAATTGAATATATACTTGAAGTAAAAAATAGCTTTAAATAAAACGAATTCAAATAAAACAAACTCTGAACAAATATAAAAAATAAATATGATAGATGGATGGATGGATGGATGAATACTGTAGATTGATAGATACTGTAGATAGATAGATAGATAGATAGATAGATAGATAGATAGATAGATAGATAGATAGATAGATAGATAGATAGATAGATAGATAGATAGATAGATAGATAGATAGAT
>CAIGQZ010021958.1:871662-886434 GCA_903798205.1 Danio tinwini
GAGAGAGAGAGAGAGAGAGAGAGAGAGAGAGAGAGAGAGAGGACTGTTTATAAAATCTCCAGCCTGTTTCATCTATATTTCATAACTTTTTCACAGGGTTTGTTGTTGAGTCTAAGCATGCATGCTGTGGTGCTACAGACTGTCAGAAGTCAAGCTAACAGTGTCTGTGCATTGAAACACTGCTGGGGTTTCATAACATAGCCTAGGAGAGCACTGGACGCTGTCACTGGACATTGAGTAACTGTATTTATGTCCCGCCTGGAAGAGCCGCATATGTAAACGATAACCGGGCAGGCTCTCAAATGTCCGGGAACATTGCAGTGTAGCCAAATGCATTCAGTGAAAATTAGCTAAACCCTGCTGGAAAAGATGTGAAATGCTGCTAGATGATGTCATACCGTAATTATCATATTCATGATGTTACCATGTTTTTCATGCAGTTTTTTCCTATTTTAGTACAGTGGCATTTTCCCAAAAAAAATCTGCTTATGGCTCCTCAGAACAGTTCTGTCTGATTCTTGAATCTGATTGTCTGATTTGGCTGATAAGCCATGCGTCATTCTGTAATAACAGCTCTTGTACAGCCTCTTCATCCCTAAGACACCTTTTTTGAATGATTTACTAATGGTCTCGAGTGTTTTTGCTTGCTGTTTATGCACCCTGTGCCTTTTAACTACTTGCTGCGCCTCATGTTTTTGCCGTTGCGTGCTGTGCACTCACAGTTGAAAAAAGTCAACTCTGAGCAGAAAAAAAAACATTACGTCAGTCTCGTCTTTTTTATTCTCCAATCAAATGAAAGCAGAAGCGGGGTTTCCGTTGAGGTGACTGCAGTTTTTGTGTTGTCCAGACAATTACAGAGATGTTTGAAGATGGAGGAGAGACCTAGTCCTTTAGGAGCAAAGATGGGCTGAGGATCACCAGTTTGCGAACAAATACAAGAGAAAATATTGAAATGTTAAAAAAAAAACTATGTTTCTCAAAGAAAGATAGGAAGACATTTGGATATTTCACCTTAAACAGTGCATAACATCAATAAAAGATTCAAGGAATATGGAGCAATTTCAGTGCACAAAGGACAAGGGCGCAAGCCTAAGCTGATCAACTGTGATCGCTGATCCCTCAGGCGGCATTTCATCAAGAATCGTCCTTCATCTATAAGTGATATCACCACATGGCCTCAGGACTATTTTGGCAAACCTTTGTCAAATACCACAATATGTGGTTAAATCCACAAACGCAAGTTAAAACTGTACTGTGCCAAAAGGAAGCCATATGTTAACAGTGTCCAGAAGTTCCGTCAACTTCTCTGAGCTCTAAACATCTGGGATAGATCATCACACAGTGGAAATGTGTAGTGTGGTCAGATGAATCAGTATTTCAGGTATTATTTGGGAGAAATGAACAGCGGACCAAAGAAGAAAAGGTTTATCCAGACTGTTACCGGCAACAAGTCCAAAAGCCAGGGTCTGTCATGGTATGGGGTTGTGTCTGTGCTCTTGGGAAAGGTAACATGCACTTCTGTGATGGCACCATTAATGCTGTAAAGTACATAGAGATTTTGGAGCACAATATGCTGCCTTTTTTCCAGGGACACCCATGCATATTTCAACAACACAATGCTAAATAACATTCTGCACACATTGCTGTCTTGGTTGCAGAGGAAGAGTATGCAGGTATTGGACTGGCCTACCAGCAGTCCCCAAATGTCTCCAATGTGTGGCGAATTTTGAAGTGCAAAATGTGACAACAAAGACCCTGTCTGTTGCCCACCTTAAGACTTGTTTGCAGAAAGAATGAGACAAAATTACACCTGAAACACTTCATCACTATGTGTCTTTACTCCCTAAATGAAGTTTATTTATAAACTAATTTAGAGAGGATGATGTGCTTATGATTGCGTGTGGCTGGTCCCGCATTATCAAATTTATTATTCACCAATCAGACGATTCCTAAGCCACTATAAATACCCTAGGTTCCATAAAACAGCCATTTTAATTTTGAAGAATGCTTCCCGCTCCAGCATTGCACAATTTAAACCTATTGATACAGAAGAACAAACAAACAAACAAACAAACAAACAACAACAACTCCAGTCAGAGCCCTGCTCTCCCCAAAACTTCAGCCGCAGCCTCGCCAGCAATCGAGCCTGAGTTCCCGCAAAACACCGGCTGGCCCACAAGCTCTTTCAGCTTCAACTTCAAACTGCCTCACACAATGTATCTGCCGTGTCTTCATCCCAATTCTCCAGCAAGATCACAGTCCACAAATGCTGACTAAACTTTCAAAACGCCAGCATCCACGATTCCAAACCATCGCAATGAAGTCTAACTCTCTACCCTACTGTTCCACCCGCAGTACATAACATGATTTAAGGAGAAATCTCACAAAAATAACGACTCACCAACAAAGACTAAACATTTTTATATATCTTTCGAAAGCCGAGACACGCGTTGCTGGAATGACATTAGCAATCATCTGTCGAGCTGGCAATAACCAAAAGATAATAACAAACTCACCTCACAAGCCTCCCGCCTGTCCACAGATTCATAACATTCCAACAGCATGGAGTAATTCGACTGCACAGGGTCCATGCATTCCAATCGTGTAAAACATTAGACAACAACCCATTTATACATCAACAAACAGCCACATGAAGCACTGCTACCATTCAAACTAGTCACTGGAGCATGTTCAGTGTAGTAGCATCTTTTAGATGTAAACATTTTTTTATCACAAAATGGCCGCCAACCTCTTGCTTGACAGTTCATTGAACCAATAGCTGACAGGACAAGCGCCACCATCCAATGAGCTCCCAGGACTCAAACAGTCCCACCTTCTGTCTTCCTTGCACATTGCAACAACTAGGCTATTGTACCATGCATTAATAAAAAGGCACTTCCATTCACACTGCTTATTAAGATGCCTCGCATAGACATCAGCTAAAACAATTCATTATGACTCCTGTACATGTACCATGTTGTAAAAAAATCACATTTCTGATTCTTTCTTGTTTCTCATTTCAGAGATTATGGCAGCCGACTGACCCTCATCCACACCTGTCCCTCATTATTTTGAAATTATACTTAGAAATGTTAAACATCCCTCTACATCACTTCTGTGTAACTCCCATATCCCTCACTTTACAATCAATTGCCCCTAGAACCATTGTTAAGCACATACTCTTAATTGATATTAATCACTATCCCCAACAGGAATTTCATTGTTTACATGCTGCTTCATCACTGATTTGACCTAAATAGAGAATGACCTGACCTGAAATGAGAATTTAGCTTGTGCCAAATGCCAGCATTTTTATTTTACAGTATATTATTTTAACATACTGTTTTACTGAAGACAACACAGAAACACAGAAACACCGAACAGAAAACCAAACTGTAATTTTTCAAAATAAATATGAACTTTCAAACATGCATTTAGACATCAAAACTAGAGAATAGTGTGGAGGACACAGAAAGTTCAGGTTAAAAATTCATGTCTTAAAGGAATTAAAGCAGAGATTAAGAAAGGGTATGTTTATATAATGCTAAAGGCTTAGCATAAACAAACTGCTGGTAAACTACACAAATATGACTTTTATGAAGCTTTTTTTTCAATTCACTTGTCTCTTGAGTTATGATTTGTGTACAGTAGCTGTGCTATTAACATCTGAACGTTGAGGAAGAACATGCTTCACTCAAAACAAAATCTCAATGACAATTATAGACCTACAATAGCACTGCACATGATAAACCAGCCAGAAAACAACAAAACAAACAAACAAAATAATCACTGTTGGACTGAAAGGAGGAGGGTACTCTTACCTTAGCAATAGTCTCATGGAGTTTGAAGGCTGGATCCAAGGTTTTTCCTAATGAAGACTCAGGAGGGAAAAAGGCCTCAGAGAGAAAATGCGCTCTCTAGGTTTGAAAAAAAGAAAAGGAGAGGGGAAATCAAATTAAAACACACACTCATACAAGGTTGTCAAAACAGGTAGGTTTAACTGTCATAATGCACTATTTAAATAGAAATATTGGAGTAGAAGATTGTTAAACATGTCTCAAAAATCATGTGTTCTGTCTTGTAAAGATGACTGAAACTAAAATAGGATTTACTGTATGATCATATATGAACCGGTCATTTTAGTCATGATTTTATTTATGCTTTTATTGAAAAGGTTTTTCAGATTAAGTGGTTCAGAACTTGGAGGATTTTATCAAGCTATTCAATCATAAAAAAATCAATGAATAAATTAATAAACAATTTATGTCATTGTGTTTAAACTATAGGTGGGCATAGATTATTTTTTTTAAATCTGGATTAATCTCACTGTAATCTTGAAATTAATCTAGATTAATCTAGATTAAAATGGCTCATTTTAATTCTGCCGAAGGCATTCAGAGTTTGTGTGCTACCCAAATAATGAATGAAAGTAAGTCTTTGAGAATGGGTTTATCAAGCCAGGTGGCGTATTAGACCAGGGGCTCATCTCCTGATTCCAAAACGCATCACAAACTGCTTGAGAAACTGTTCTACTATAAAAATTGGTGATGAAAATAAATTATGTTCAATAAGATGTACTTGTGTTTACTAACTGTTTATTCAGTTAAACATTAATTTTGAACTGTACGCCTACATAAACTCGAAACAGCGATTTTTGATTACCTTAATTCGACTAAAGTCATAACTGAACTAAACAGAAATGGAATTATGACGTGGAGTATGCATATACAGTATTAGTGGCATTAATAAAGTAAACACTTCGTCAGAACCGTCATCTCCTTACTCCTTTTTTGCCTCTAATACCCTAGTTTGTCACGAGGGCTTGAATTAAATGTTGATGAGTTAAAGTGAAAGTGCCAAACTGCAGTTAAAGTCACCCAAAATTACAGGGAACTCTTACATGAAAGCACTTCAAGAAAACACCTTAATTATATTATTGTCTATTAAGGTAAATAACTAGATTACATACATCCATGTAAGAGTAGACAGTAGTGTCTTCGAAGTAAGTGAAAGATCCAGAAGGGCATCCTGCTGATTTGATTCAGAAGGGCATTTTTTTGTCAGACGGCTCACCGGTTTGACTTTCATTCACCACCATTCATTTTAAAAAGCACCTGCTCCATTTTATTTGTATATGTTTTACTCGAACGCATAAACTCTACAGGTGCCTGACAGTTAGATGTGGAGCTAACATTAATCAGATTCACTCTAGTGAACTGCATCCATGTTAGCATGTTACGTTTGATGTGGTAATTTCACAGGAGGAATACACACAGGTTCCAAAACTCGTTCTCGCCACCTACAGTGCAATTCAGCCAGGTATACATCCGCGCTAAAATATCAAGGTGAAAGTCATCATAGCTTACGTAGAATAGACGATAAGAGTTGCGCGTTAATGCAGCACGTTAACGCCAATAACAGCACACCAAAGTTCAAACTAAACTAAACTAAACTAAACTAAACTAAACTAAACTAAACTAAACTAGCTTATAGGTTTTCAAAACTGACTGCCACAGGAAAATTAATTGCAAAGATTAGGCTTCATTTTGAAAAACTGGTCATGAAAAAGCAGCTTTGTTTTTTCTGTATATTGTTATGGTTTAATCTTTGTCTAATTAGTGTAATATCACTTAAGATGCAGCGAGCTGCTGATCCCCTGTATGTAATGAAAGTATAAAGGGATAAAGCAGCCCTGGGCATCCTAAGTGAGAGAATGATGCTCAAATATGAATATAATAAGATCTTTGCTAATTAAGTTAAGCAAAAACACTTCAAGCTGTGATGGAAAAAAAAATGAAATGCCAGGAGATGAAGTCATGAAATTAAGAAATAAGAATGCAAAATACAAATTCCCAAGGATATCAATGGTGTTTTAGACAATTTTATGAAGGGCTAGTATAATCTGTGCTGTATTCTCAGCCTGTGGCAATTTCTATCTTCCTTCAATCAGCTTCCACTTCCAAAACTGAGTAAAGCTGATCAGGAAGCATTAAAATCTGAAATTACTATTCAAGAGATACCTGATGCAATCATAGGCTTTCCTATTGGGAAGGCCTTTGGGCCCAATGGCTTTGGAATTGAATTTAGTCTAAAAAAATATGCAGTTAAAATTGCAACTCCCATGCTAAGATCTCACAATCAGCAATTTCTTTTATCTGTGCACTTTGCCAAAATTTACTTACTTTTGAAGGTAAAAAAAATGCTAAAGCAGCCATGATATTTACCTTGTTTGTACAAAAATGTTAGCTCTTTTTTGTTTAACCATGATTCATGAAGTCAAACCCGAGCATTCTATGTAAGAAAAACCATAATGAAATACACATTTGTTGTTTATGTTAGAATGTATTTGTTTATGAAACATGCACTAGTGTAAAATTGTTTTAGATGATAGCTCAACTTACAAATAAATAAATTTAACTAATTTAAACAACTGAAAGTTATCCTCTCTGAAATCCACTATTCTTTTCACCATCCCATTTAATTAAAAATGTGCAATAATTGTGCAAATTTAGCATGCAAATTAAACATTAAAATTATTAACAACTATTTTGCAAACTAAATAACTGTGATTGGTCAATCAGTACTCAATACTGGAATCAGGCGCATGCAAGTTCACACAAGTTTTGAACATTTCTTGCTGTTCATAATGACCAGAATGATCAAAAAGAAGAAAACATATTGTTTGATGTATTTCCTCAAAATTATACACACAATATCCCATAATGACATGAATATTTTTTAAATTGTTGCAAATGTATTAAAATATAAAACCTGGAAAATTTGGAGTGACTGCTCATGCCTAGATCCTTAAATAGAGCCTCAACAGTGCTAAATATTTCCCAAATGATGTTTAACAGAGCAATGAAATTTGTCTAATAATAGTTTTTTTCTGATGAAAAAGTCTTATTAGTTTTATTTAGGCTAGAATAAAAGCAGTTTTATTTTTTTTAAGAACCATTTTAAGGTCAAAATTATTAGCCCCTTTAAGATTTTTTATTTTTTGTGATTGTCTACAGAACAAACTATCGTTATACAATAGCTTGCCTAATTACCCTAACCTGCCTAGTTAACCTAATTTACCAAGTTAAGCCTTTAAATGTCACTTTAAGCTGTATAGAAGTGTCTTGAAAAATATCTAGTAAAATATAATTTACTGTCATCATGGCAAATATCAAATAAAGCATTTATTAGAGATGAGTTATTAAAATTATTATGCTTAGAAATGTGTTGAAAAAAATCTTCTCTCCATTAAACAGAAATTAGGGAAAAAATAAACAGTGGGGCTAATAATTCAGGGGGGTTAATAATTCTGACATCAACTGTATATATATATATATATATATATATATATATATATATACCATTGCATATGCTGTGTATGTAACTGTGTGTGAGAGAGGTATACTGTACTGAGATAGAAAAATAAAGTCAGAAATTACAGTATGACTTTTTTATTCTATTAACTGTATACTGTTAGAACTTGATTGATCTGAGGCTCAACATTTTTATTGGGAGCTTATTTATTAAAGAAATATCAGTGCGTTATTTGTAAATGGCATTCTGATTTTACTTAACTGTTCAACAAACAAGAAGCTAATACTGAGTTAAAGTACATCATATATATATATTTTTTTTTCAGCAGTGAAATTAGTGTTAAACACATCTAGACGAGAACATTTATATCGCAGGAAAATACTGTTTTAATCCAGATTTTTTATTTTTTTAAATAACCCTTTTAGCTAATGGCTTCATTACAGAAACAGATATTTGCTTCACTTTTAAATTAACAAATTTGAATGAATTATTTGGTACCAGCAAGCAAAAAATAAAACAGCTTATTTTTGTTTTAATAAAACATAATGATTTGTGGGAAAAAAAAGAAAATATATTTAATGCATTCCTGGAACAATAAATACTCCTCACATAAATGTTATGTATAAATATAACTAATTAAATATGTTGTTTTACTGCCTTATAATAATTTTATTTATAATTTTTTATTTATATGTTAATTTTAGTTGAGTTGCAATAAGTCTAGGTAGACTTTTCCTTCACCAAATAGAGACAATTCATCAGCTATCTATATCTTGCAGCGTTGCCAGACCCTCCATTTATCCTCCAATGTGTGAAAAGCACACACAAACAAATGCATTTGGCAGTTTTTTTTAGGTTGTGTTTTTTGCTCACAACAGATTAGTCCTTTCATTTGCACATCATTCATTGCATCTTTTCCAGTGTGATCAAAATGTTCTGCATGAGCGGACTTGGGAATTAGCTGTACAATAACTGGGTTTGTGGTGTCCTCGACAGTGAAATCCTTCCATCACCTGAACTTCCTCAGATCTACATGGCTAATTAAGTCAGTGATAGATTTGTGAAACCACAGCTGAGATCGTCCTCTGTCACCGCGTTTTATTGTGTCTTATTACCACTCGCTCATTGTCAATGAATATTCATATTTGCTGTCTGCCAACAATAGACCATTAGTTCTGGTTACTGGGAAATGATGGCGCACTAAATAGCTCTGAACGCTTTCAAAGAGTCTGTCCCGCACATGATGGCTGGGCTTTTTTTTTTTTCGGAACAGGCAGATATCCAAACACATGCTGATTACTGCGTTCAAAGCCTCATTTTCCAGCTTACATAAACAGCGTGTGTTCCGCTACTGTGACAGTGAGACTGTGATTATTTCTTTCTGCTCCTGCTTTTTGCCAAACCGGTCCTCCTGCTGTCTGTTTCTGTCTTAAAACATACATACAAGCACACATGTTATAATTGCTTGTGTATCCTATACAATCCTTTAAAATGAGTAGTTCCAAGTAGTGGAGATTTTGTTTAAAGATTGAAATAATAACATAAACTGTAGCTTCAACTCATGTTAGAATTTATTTTCATTTTTTTTCTGAAAAAAAAACAGGCCTGATGTGGGGGTCGTGGGATAACGACAGGGGGTCGCTTGGCTATTTTCAAAAGTCAAATAAATTTTATGAACCTAATATAATTATCATATTTTATCCATCTCCCGTAGAACATACAAATAGTAGTTAATAGTTCCAAAAAAAAAGCAACAACATGCACATAAAAACCATCCACCTTTTAATTTTGTTTCATAGGATTGGGGTTTAGGTTAGATTAACAACACAACAATAGCGTCAGATGCAGCTGTTTGATTTTATAGCATCAGGTTAAACTTTCTGACACGTTTATGGCAATCAAATACATAAAAAATAATACAGACCACTACTGAACATTGAGGATGATCTCTGAGTGGTGGTCTCCAAAATTGTGCTGACTTGTGCTGAAAACATTGTGCCCACCAGTTATTAGGTTAATATTAGGTTAATAATAAATTAAACAAATTAATAAAATCACTATAAAAATTATATGATTGTTAGACAGTGTTTTAGTCAGTGTTTAGACAGACTTTAGACAGTGTTTAGACAGACTTTTTTATGTTATGCTCATGGGTATATAGGCCTACTCTTGTGTGTGGAATGTTTGTTTATTTATAACCACCTCCAAAGATGTTGGGGGTCGCGAGTAACTGGCGTTGTTATTTTGGGTGTCGCGGGCTGAAACGTTTAGAAAGCCCTGCATTTAATGTTGTATAAGGATGATAATGATGCTTACAATGTTATTAAGATTTTCTGTTTCAAATATATGTTGTTGTTTCAAACTTTGTATAAGTTAATAAAATTAAATAAAACAAAGTAAAATAATGTTTTTATGTTTTAAAATGTTTCGAAAAACAAAAAACAATATCAATCAATTAAATTAACTGTAAACTATACTGTATTTTAAATAAAGAACATCATCATAAGCCCCTTTCACACATACAGATCATGTACAAAAATATCAGAAAATTCGTTCCGGCAATTTTCCAGTAAGAGAAGTTGTAACATTACCGATAATTTGCCGTAATGCTGTTCTGTGTGAACGCAGAAGGAACATTGTCGGAAACACTGTGTTCACGTTTAGAAATGACTGATGTAAGACGTCTACTTCAGCCAATCACAACATTCAGACGCATTCACATCCGCACTGTTTATGAAAATGAAAGCCTTTGATTATTTTTCCTGACACATTTAGCTTTTAGAGGTTAGTCAGATAACGTTTCTATGTTCCCTCTAAATGCCAAATGTGTAAAAAAATTATCAACAAAATGCTTAGGATAAACTGCTGTTTGTTTACTCTCAAGCTCTGCTTCAGTTGAGTGACATGTGTGCATGTAAAGAAGTACTCTGGTGAGTGCCAGCACACATATTATGTACATCTCAACATGCAAAAGTGTTCCTCCATAAATTTTCATCGAAGTTGTTCACAATACTTATCCATCCACAGAATTTGTAGATGTAGTCAAATGTGTAAACAATTAGCTCCAGTTCGTGCTTCTGCCTTTGGATGTCTCTCGAACAAAGCAGCTGCATGGATGTTAAAGCTTTAAATAAAAGTGAAACCATCAACAAAAGCCTGACCCCTTCTATGTTTACAAATACAAGCACAGTCGTTTACAGGTCATTTCTGGTTAAAGATGTCAGAATGTACTAGTATTTTGGAATTAATGTGTGAATAGTCTTTTCCGGAAAAATTCCAGAACATTTTGCCTTTGTGAACAGCGCTTTTTTGAAATCACAGATAAAGTCGTTCTGGAAATTTTCCGGATATTTAGCGGTATCACTGTGTGAAAAAGGCTATAGGCTTAAATCTTTCGAATAGTACTGCACTGTAAAAAAGAATTGTTGATAAAAGGTGAAATAAGTTAATGCAGTAAGACTTTTCAATTGTCTCAAAAGACGTTTTACATTGTAGTTGTTCTGATGAACAATACTTTGTTCATCCAACCTATATTAAATTGCATGGTGTCTGATTTTGTTTTGAAATTTTACATTTCTTTCTTTGTTACTTTTTTATTTTTTGCTTAGATTTTTTTGCTTGTTTTTTTACTGTTGCTTCAGTATTGATGTTGTTGTTATTTTTATTATTACTGTGTTTTATTATTGACAACCGGCTCTTTAAGATCTCAAAACTCAGGGCTTCTGGTAGTATCTAGAATAGCAAAATCGAGTAAAGAGGTCGAGCCTACTCATTTATGGCTCCTTAACTCTGGAATAGCCTTCCTGATAATGTCTGAGGCTCAGACACACCCTCACAGTTCAAAACTAGATTAAAGACCTATCTTTTTAGTAAAGCATACACTCAATGCATCGTATGATGCATGAATGTGCTCCTCGCATCTCATTTATATACACTATGATCAGCAGCTACGCTAGTTATTCTCTTTATTCTTTATTTCCACCTGGGGATACTCATCCCGAGACTCCAGAGATTATGCAGTGCTACTGAGGCAATCCAAGACCTGTGAAGAGATGATCCCAAAGATCCACAATTCTGGACCAGGCCTTTTCCCAAGTAGTAACTGTGGTGGTCATGGAGGAGTGGAGAGCATGCGTCTGACTCCTGTGACCTCCAGGGACAGCCGAGTCTTTGCTGACGTCCAGCATTCTCCAGCTTCCAGCACCTAGACTGCAGCTCTGCACAAGACATTTGGCCATAGAAGTAATGGTCATGCCCAACTGAGCCTGGTTTCTCTCAAGGTTTTTATCCTTCACTTACGCCAATTGGTGATGTTTTTTCCTCGCCACTGGCTTGCATGGTTCGGGACTTGTAGAGCTGAGCATCGATGGATTACTCTTCAGTGTTTGGACTCTCAGTAGTGATTATTAAACCACACTGACCTGAACTAAACTGAACTGAACGTAAACTCTGAAAACTGAACTGACACTTTAAATTCACTATAATCTTCTATGTAAAGCTGCTTTGACACAATCCACATTGTAAAACCGCTATACAAATAAAGATGAATTGAATTGAATTGTGTAGTGTTTTATTTTATTTTATTTTTCAATTTCTGATGTTCTTTTGTTTGTGTTTTTATTTTATTTATTTATGTATTTATTGTTATTATTTAGGTTTTCTTGATCGACTGACTGACTGACTGACTGACTGACTGATAGATCCATTCATTCAGTGATTCATTCATTAATTCATTCATTCAAAAACAATACAGTTTACTTAAAGAAACCTGCAAGCCTTCTAGCACAGCCAGAGCTGATCACTTGCAAAGTTTGTTTTTAACTAGAGATTAAAATAGATCCTGTTTACATATTTATTGCCGCTTTCTTTTAATGACTAAACAAAGATATCCAGGAATTTTTATTATCTAATTTGTGGGAAAACCATTTTGTATTGCAAATGACATTTTATTGGGTCTCTAAACAGTAATGTGTGGCTGTTGAATTTTAATAGTTTGTTGCAGACTGGCCACTCCAGTCGTAACAAGGCCGTTTTGTGTGTGTAGAATAAACAGAAATGTTTCCCAGGCGTACAGTTGTCTCAGCTGGTCGAGGTTTCACTGTCAGATCACATTTAAACCTTTGGAAACAGTTACTGTTGAGACTTTTTTTGTGTTTACTGCATTAAACAAATATATAATAATGTATTACAAGTCATCATATAATCATTTTTTCAATGCTTTTAAGTGTTATAGGACACTTACTATGTTAATTATGCTACTTGTTTGTTAAAGAACAGTCATTCTGTATAACAAATAAATTAAGTTTATAGTTGAAAAAAATGAAATTTATTTATATATTGTTAATTTTATTTTATTTGTTTACTTAATTTTGAAGGTTTTTGGTGTGTTTTTGTTTGTTTATTCCATTTACATACATATACATGTTTTGTTTATTTCATTTTATCTGTTTCATTTCATCTGTTTCTGTTGTTCTTTAGCTGTGTCTCTGTTTTATTTCATTTTGTTTGGTCTTTTTTGTTATTTTTTTATTTTAATTGTGTTTTATGTTTTGTTTTGTTTTTTTGCATAATTTGTCTTTATTTTTTTGTTGTTTGTATTTTTTCCAGTGTTGTATTTTACTTTTTTCTTTAATAGCAAAACAGTAATATGCAGCTCTTAAGTTGATTGTTGCAAACTGTTACTGTTGCAGTAACAATGCCATTTTGTGTGTGCAAAGTAAATATAGGCTAGGTAAATATAAGTCCCAGGCTAAAGTCACTTCAGCTGTTCGAGGTTAGACTGTCAGATCACATTTAAACCTGTGGAGTCATCCCAAAATCAGCCTTGGGGTTTTCAGCTCTCTCAGTCAAGAGAAACCAAGCACATCTTCATTCACTTGTAGTCAAGGTCTATGTGAAGAGCGCTGGCCTTTTGTCACATAATGCTGAAAAATGCTGGGCATTATACAAATAGTTCCATACAATGCTTGGACATTTTGCAAGTCTCAAAGATTGAATACTTTATTTTATTTTATTTTATTTTATTCATTAATTGATTTAGTTATTTGTTCATTTTCTTCCGTTATCCAGGGCTGAACCTCAGACTTTTTTCTCTTGCAGGTAAACCGAGATACATAATCCCTTCAGTGTGTCCTGGGTTCTTCCTGGGCAACCTTCAGTTAAGACAAGCCTGGAACACCTCCCTTGGTTGGTGTCTAGGAGCCATCCAAATCCGATGCCCGAGTCATCTCAGCTGGCTTCTCTCAATGTAAAGGAGCAGCAACCCAACTCCTTCGAGTTCCTCCCGGTTAACAGAGCTACTCACCATATATCTGAAGGTGTGCCCTGCCACCATGCAAACTCATTTCAGCCACTTGTATGCAAGATTTTGTTCTTTTGGTTTAGACTCAAAGTTTATGACATTAGGTAAGAGTAGGAACATAGACAGACTGTTAAACCAAGCCTTTCAGCTCCGTTACTACAACAGACAATCCACTTGTCAATCTCACATTCCATCCCTCCCTCACTCGTGAACAAAACCACAAGATACGTGCCAATAGCAGAGATGAAATCCTGTGGTCGCCAAACCAGACCTGGCATAGACTTTTCCAGGAAAGTGGATGAGTGTGATCAGCTTGGGTGATGGATGAGTCAACCCTTGCATCCCCAGTCTCTGCTTTCTCAATGGAAGACATGTCAATGGGACTGAGGAGATCCCCAAAGTATTTCTTCCACCGACATCATGCCCAATCGAGGTCAACAGCTCCCCACTTCTGCTGTAAATGGTGTTGGTGTGGAACTGCTTTCTCGTCCTGAGCCACTGGACAGTTTGCCAAAATCTCTTTGAGGCTGACCAGTAGGATTCCTCCATGCTCTCCCCAAACTCTTCCCCCAAGTTTTTGTTTTCGCAACTGCCTGCATGCTTGGCCTGTTGGTGCATCAGAACAAGGACAACCTGACTCAAAAACAGCTTTTTTCAAAAGCCATTACCATCCTCAATTTACACATGAACTGACCCCACAAAAATTCACTTAAATTTCATTGGATTTTATACAATACACATTCCATTGTGTTACATCTTGTATATGTCTCTAATTCAACCTCAGAACTTTTTGCTTCCCCCCCCCCCCCCCCCCCCCCTGCATTATTTCTCATCTTACATTTACATGTGGCATATTGTATATATCTCTTATTCTACCTCAGACCTGTTTACTTCACCTCACCCTACCCTCTCATCCCCTAGTTTTGGGCTATTATTTATCATCTACAGTTATTTTTTTTACCGTAACTTGTTGTTTAGTGTGATTTGTATTGTAAGAATTTATTTACATGTTTGCACTAGTAGTGAGATGCACTTAATCTCATGGCACATGTATATAATGTACATTGTTTACAGTATGTGTACAGTGACAATAAAATACATTCTATTCTATTCTATTCTATTCTATTCTATTCTATTCTATTCTATTCTATTCTATT
>CAIGQZ010021958.1:1016080-1026161 GCA_903798205.1 Danio tinwini
ACACACACACACACACACACACACACACACACACACACACACACACATATATAAACGACTGCAAATTTAGTTGAATAATTATTCGCAGAAACCGCTTGTCTTTGGACTGTGATTGAAATCGGTACTTTTTACTTTTTTACTTTTGTACATTTTCAGGCGGTACTTCTTTACTTTCACTTAAGTACAAAAGTGTAGTGAGTACTTCTACTTAAGTAAAGGATGTGTGTACTTTTGCCATCTCTGCCTTTATCTTGTAATTTAATGTAATGTGTATTTACATAGCACATTCATTGTGTACAGTCATACACAATCATGAGAGGAGTCTCTCCACACCACCAGCAGTGTGCAGCATCCACTTGGATGATGTGACAGCAGCCACAGGAAACAGCACCAGTGTGCTCACAACAAACCAACTATACCGTAGATGGAGTGAAGAGACAGTGATAGAGCCAGTTCGGTAGATGGGGATGATTGGGAAGCCATAATGGTCGATGGAAGGATTTTGGCCAGGAAAATGCCAAACTCTTTGAAAGAAGTGCCATGGGATTTGTAATGACCAAAGAGAGTCCGGGCACCTCTGTTTAACGTCTCATCCGAAAGACAGCACTCACCGACACTATAGTGTCCCATTTACTTTACTTTACTGAGGCATTAGGACTCACACAGACTGCAGATTGAGCGCCCCCTGCTGGCCTCAATAACACCACTTCCAACAGCAACCTAGTTTTCCCATGTGGTAGCCCATCCAGGTACTGAGCAGGCTCAGCCCTGCTTAGCTTCAGTGAGTAACCGGTCTTGGTTTGCAGGGTGATATGGCTGTGATATGGCTGATCTGTAATCATTCATCCTTGTGTGTATGCCCTATTCAGTTGTGTATGCCCAATCCAGTTTGAGGTTGCTGTTTTTTTTTTTAAACAATAAAAAAGTACTTTGGTTCAACATTTGGGTTCTCCCTTCATCACATCTCCTTCCCCAAACCCTGACATTTAATTCATTTTAAATTATTGCAATACTAATTATTCATATATTTTGCAATGCAAAGTCACATAAACAATCCTTATATTCCATCACTAAAACAACAAATGTAATGGTACTCTAATATTTTGCACAGTACTGTATGAAACCGACTGTACAAAATAAAAAAAGTGGAAAGAACCACATTCTTCATGATACATTAAAAGTTTCACCACTTTCACACCTCAGCAGAGATAAATATAAAATAAAAAGACTCAAAAATGCATTAAATCGACAATGACGAGGGAACACACGGTTCAACATGAGACTGACATATTAATCATGCCAAATGTACAGAAGTGCTGCTATTGAGACAACATAGACGGCAGAGTAATTTCCTCAACTTAAGGCCCTTGTGCACTTTGGCAACGGCGCTATCGCTCTCAGACAAAGAGCTAAAGAAGTAGAAGCAACATTTCCATAATGTTATTGACCAAGTGCCACATTTCTGTCTGGAGTGCAATGCACCCTCTGTTTTATTTGCATGTCTATTAGCTGGAATACCAATCAAATGATAGCAATGGTAGAAAAGGCAATTTTCAGCCTGAGTGCATTCCAAATGCTCATTGGTTTAAGGGGAGAAAGAAAAGAGAACACATGAGGATCAGCTCCAGGATGCAGGAAAGGGCGTCACTGCAGTAAAGCATTCCTTTAATGAACGGTGCCTTAAAAAGCGCCTCGAGCCTAAGTAATCAAGCTGCTCATCAAGTAAACGAACCACCACTTGAAGTATAATTACGATACAAAAAAGTTCTTCAAATGTAATCATACATTGCAGAGCTTTCTTCTTATTCTGTTGTGATGCCTGCTGTCTTTAGATGGATGGTAAAAGTAGCTACTATGTGTGGATGTCATTCAAATGGATGCAAATGATCAAAAGTGGTAGGAGCTAAGGATTAAAGAACTGAAATTAAAGGTGCAAGCTGAAAAATATTAAATAATGAATGTTAAACAATTTACTACAAGTCATTAATTTTAACTTTTTTTTTTCAAATGTTCATTTAATAACTGTGTTAAAATGAAACCTATATAACTATCCTAATCCGCTTGTTCAGTGGTGACGTGTTGGTGACGTATGTAATACTGTTTCCAGGTCCAAGCCGCCACTCATTTGAATTGACTAAATATTTGTTTCTGATAACTTTTTATTCATATCACACATTAAAGTGAATTGTGTACACAACATTCACTGGGCTTGCTGCATCACAAATACCAAAATTTTAACAATTCATAAGAAATGTATCACTTTTTGGCCATCAGATATTAGGCATGGACATATATTGCGATCGTGATTTTTGAAAGTATTACATCGCTTTGTAAATGTTTATTATTAGCATTTGATGAGTGTCCTCATTCAGTTTCATAGAGCGCTTGGACCCGGAAGCTCCTTCGCGTGACATCACACTTAACAAGCGGATTGTGTGCAAATTGTGTTTTAGAATTGTTATTTTAAAAAAGTTATAAAACACAAAAGAGTTCTGAGTATTTTTAATGACCATACCAGTCAAATTAACCACATGCATTTCAGCATACATTCACTATTTTGCCATGCCTTTGAAATTGCATGCCTATATTGCCTATAAACTTTCGGCTAACAAAAACATAATCTTCTGATAGCAAAACATTTACTGCAGAAATGTCTCTCAAACATAAAAACAAAACAAAAAAAACTATGGAGTGAGCAAAACTTTGCCCTCCTGGTTGCTGAACAAAATGAAGTGGTAATTACTTAATTTTAAGATAAATAATAATTCTAAAATCTCAATAGAATCTTTTAAATGTAAATATTATGTGATTAAAATTCAGTTAAGTACTGTACAATCTAATATGAGTGGTCAGAATGACCTAGAATTATTGCATAGAATGGCATAGAATTCTGCTTAAATTCATTTTGTTTCCAGTGTTTCCTCTCAGTTAGTCCAGTCTCCAGTAGCCATAGTGATTAATCATGTCCTTGTTTGTTTCTATAGAAACATATGATTTTCACCTCTGTCTCAGTTCCATTTACATTATATAGTTCTCAGTGAATGTCGAATGATTTTCTGTTCTCCCAAATGTTTTACTTTGCAGGAATTGTATGCTTTCATCTATGCTTTTACTAACGAAGAACTGATCCAAACAAAATGATCCAGAGTTGTACCAGCACTCAGACAGCACTCAGACATTTTTTTTAACTCATGGGAATCAACACAACAATAAGCACTCACTGAAAGATCAACTTCCTATTCCAGATTCAGAAGCTGAGCAGTGGATCACTGACCTGTGGACCGTGAAGCTAGTTCCCATCTTTAAAATGTCCTCCTCTTCTTTCCATTTATTTTTTCTGGCTGATCAATTTTGGCCAGAGTTCTTTTTCCCCCACTGGTCCTACTACCAGTCTTCTGACACCTTTGACTCAACTGAATCCCCTGCCTCATGGCCACACTTCTCTGCAGATCTTGTCCTGCTTTATGGCTTCTACATTCTTTATGGTGCTATCTAGTTTCTTGGCTTTGCTCAGATCCATGATTTTGTCTCAAAATCAACAATCCCCAGCTCGGACCTGGTGTTTGGAGCTCCACTCTCAGGCCTTCAAGCCCATGGCTCCAACATGATTCATCATCCCTCAGGTTTACCTTGGACAGGCATGGACATGACCTCACTGCTAACATCCACCTCAGGCCTCCACATCTTCAGCCCCCCCTTGAGTTCTTCATATATGTTCATCAAACATTTTAAGCCCAAGATCCATAAAATCAATCTCGCCGAAACAAATGATCTACCCATCAACAAGAAGGATAGAAAAATACAGCTTAGATTGCAATTTCAACTTTTTATTTATATTTTTTGAACATGGTAAAATTCACAAATTTACCCTATTTTACATTTACATTTAGTCATTTAGCAGACGTTTTTGTCCAAAGTGACTTACAGTTGGGGAGGCATTCAGTGATTTAACACGAAGAGGCAAAACACACAATAAGTGCTTATACACAGGAACTGTTAGTGCTCAGAGAATTTACTGCTAGAGTAAGAAGGAGTATTTCTAAAGGATGTTTGTCAAGTCCACTCACCTGTGTAATGCAGAATCAGTTTGGGTTCAGGTGATCACGGACAATATATATTATTAATTGTTTTAAAATGTTAAGAACATTTGTAACACAAATGTTTTATTTTTTTTTTATTTAGAGGGGTGAAAATGTAGGTAGCAATGCACTGGCATTAGCAGTAATCAGATTATATGAAGTACCACAGTAAAAAACATATAAATAAAAATATTTTCAATTGTACTTCTGCAGGTACGACAGCATTTTATAAATGAGCTGTAATACAATTGTAATAATATTTTTGTATTATTATTATTATTATTATTATTATTATTATTATAAAAGCAGTCAACTTGTCACAGCCAAGCCAGGTTCTCTTAAAATCATCACAATCATGCCAATCCCTATTCCTGCACCTGCACGAAATTCCCTCTGCTCCATATAACAAGTGAACCCGCTTCACTTTGCGTCCGGCCTCATTGCAACATGAAAAACTGCACTCACCTCAGGGTCAGTATATCAATATTACTTGCATATTACGTATCTTGTTTTCCCATTTGGTTTCCAGTCTATGAGTCTCTCCTTCCTAGTCTGGCTTCTCCTGGTTCTGTGTCTGGTTATTGTTGTCTCACCTTTGTTTGGTCTTCTAAGTTCCAGTGCTCTCCATCCAGCCACATATATCCTGTTATCATCAACTCTGGTCATCTGGTTCCATACTGCCATTCATCTCTATAATCTGTTTAAATGTACCATCTTTGTTTGGTCCCTTCTGTGACAGAAGGCCAGACCATAACAGCCAGGATGAGCAGTAACGACACATTCCAAACCCTAGTGGACTCACTCAAACAGGTCTTGCACCACTACCACCACAGAGCACTTCTGCCTTCCACACTGCTCCACCTAAGAGAGTCAATGCCAGTCCTCTGGCTTGGCCAATGCCCTAATCAGGCTTTGCAGATGAGTGCAAAGGTTTCTTACTGCAATGTTCGCTATGTTGAAATGCAACCCTTACTGTATCCCACCGATGCATTCAAAATTGCTTTCATGATCTCTTCTTACAGGCAAGGCAATGTGTTGGACTGAAACATTATGGACTCAAAAAAGGTGCAGTGACTGCTAATGTAATGGGGTGATCCCCAAAAGGGAGGGGTTTCCCATTAGATGTATGTAATGGGGTGATCCCCAAAGGGGAGGGGTTTCCCATTATATGTAGGTGAATGGTGTCAGAAATTAAGCTCGCGGCCCCTTTAAAAGTGCGGAGGTTTCCCTTTGCTTCCGTTTTTCTCTGGCATGGAATAGTAGCGGTGTGTTGATTGGCGTCCTAACTTTTGATGTGCATTAAGCATTGAGCGTTAAGCATTAAGCCTGTAGTAGTCATAAAACCTGTGTAAGGTTGGATTTCTTGTCTAATTCTCCTTCTACTTCATGGGTTTGAGGAGGTGCAATTGCATCAGCGCGCGACAGGGTATGTTTCTGTTTATGTCTCCGGTTATTTAGTGATTTTTAGTGCTTCCAATTAAAAGTAAATCGTTCTTTTAGCGGTATCCATGTGTGATCGGTGGATTACACCCCACTTGTGTTGAGAGCCAGTTAACTGTGTTGTGGGTAAGTTTTCATTTAAAAGTTGGTAAGTGTTTT
Organism: Danio tinwini; assembly: GCA_903798205.1. NCBI lineage: Eukaryota > Metazoa > Chordata > Actinopteri > Cypriniformes > Danionidae > Danio > Danio tinwini. The sequence goes on from CAIGQZ010021958.1 coordinate 1,021,759, forward strand.
AATTAGAAATGTCATTTTAATCTTTAATATGTGAATAATGATTATTGAACGGTTGTTTTATAGAGATTGCCCGTTGCTGTTTTGCTGCTGTCTGGCGACTCGATTGCGCTACGGAGAAGCGATTCGTTTCCTTCTCGGGCACCTGATTGTGTGTGTGTGTGTGTGTGTGTGTGACCTGCTGTCGTCAGGGCAGAGTGTGTGGTTGCGTGTGTGTGTGCGCGCATATGGTGTGGGGGGTGTGCCTATTCTTTTGATGTTGACGCGTTTGTGAGTATGCGTGTATGTGTGTGCGTGTTTTGACCTAACTGTATATCTGGTGGGTTTGTATTTTGTTTGTGTAAACTGTGAATGGCTGCTGTTATTGTTCAACTTCTTAAACTTCGATACTAACAGTAAGGATTGCCTTTATATGGGAAGGGTTTTATTTTGGCTTTGTTTGTTGTGCGGGGTGGTTTATTTTGAGTGTGGGTTAGTTTATTTTTCTTTAGTAGTAAGGAGTGTGCTTTTGTTTTAAGGGGTTTTGTTTGCATTGAAGTGTTTGCTTTTGGTTTTCTCTTTTATTTTTTTCTCTCTTTCCCAAATGTTGGTATATCCTGTGTAACATTGAGTGTGATTTATCAGTGGCCACTGACAACTGTTATGCAACAGAATCGTACTGTTTGTGTGATCCATTGTGGGGCGTACATGTTTTATACGAACACATTTTTTAAAAAAAGAACTCCATTTAAGTGTCTAATAAAAGAAGATTGTTTGTACACCTCTCTGCTTGATATTTCCATTTATTTGGAGAGAACCTGAAGTTGTGGGCATTAAGAAAGTCCACCTGTATTTTGTTATATTTAGTAAAGTACAGGCCCGGTCACACTAACACAGTTCACCCAACATGTCTGTTAGTTATTTGGCCGCTCTGCTGGGCAAACATCCGCTTATGAACAGTTTTACTATCTGAAACAAGGTACCATGACAACCCAAGAGTATTCACTTAAATTCTGCATCCTTGCAGCAGCAAGCCTGTGGGATGAAACAACCCTAATGTCTACTTACAATTCAATATACTCTCAGAATCCAATTGGCAGTGTATGATGACTCATAGGGTCTGGAAAATCGGGAAGTTAACAGAAGCAGAGAGGCTCTGTTGGAAGAACCAGGGTCTGTGTCTCTATTGTGGAAAGGCGTGGCATTTCCGTTCAGTATGCCCCATACAACCTGCTACTCAGAAAAAAAGCTATAATGTCCAGTCCATCCTCGGAAAACTCCTAAACTGCTGTCATGCCAATCAAGTGGTGGATTGATTTCATCTGCAGATTGGGTTATTAGATGAGGAGAGTATAGATATTTTGGTTTTGGAGGGGTCCATTGTAGATATCTTCCTAGGGCTGCCCTGGTGGGTAAAACATAATCCTGTGCTCTCTTGGGGCATTGGGGAATTTATGATGTAGGGAAATAACTGTTTTTCCAGTTGTTTTCCTGAGATTCCTTTGACGAAAAAAATGTGTCTTCTTGTCTCTGTGTACCATGTCTGCTAAAATTCCCATTAATCAATAATCTGAGAAGATTCCTCACTGTTTTCCGGAGTTCCGGGATATCTCCTGCCCCAAGAGAACCACCCAACTCCCCCTTCATCGGCCGTGGGACTGTGCCATTGACATGATTGAGGGTGAGCCAGAGCCCTGCAGACGCATTAACCTCCTTTCTATTCCCAAACAGAAGGCCAAGGAGGAGTACGTAGAAGAGGCCCTGTCCCAAAGATACATCCACTGCTCTATGTCCCCTGCTACTTCCTTCTTTTTTGCGGCCAAGAATAATGGTGGTTACGCCCATGCATCGACTATTGTGCCCTGAACACGATTACCATCACAAACAGGTACACACTTCCTCTCCTCCCAGCAGCCCTTGATCATCTGCATGGAGCCCAATCTTCACTAAGCTGGACCTCTGCAATGCCTACACACTAATTCAGACCAGAAAAGGAGTGGAAGACAGCCTTTATCACCCCTGGCAGTCACTATGAGTACCGTGTGATGCCCTATGGATTGGCTAACACCCCGTCAGTATTCCAAGATTTCATGAATTAAGTACTTTGTAAGTTTCTCTAAGATAAATATTTTCTCTATGTTTTGATATATATAGACAATATTCTAATCTTCTCTCGAACCCTGGATGAACATCACCTGCAGGTTGCGGAGGTCCTGACTCAGCTCTGCACTTTCCATCTTTTTTTGAAAGCAGCTAAGTGCTCATTTCATCAAACCACTGTACATTTCTTCAGGTTTGTCAACAATGAGCATGGAGTAAAGATGGACGAGGGAAAGGTGGCCATATCATAAAATGGCCCAATACCATCAAAGAGCTCCAGAGGTTTCTTGGGTTTTCCAACTTCTATAAAAAGTTCATTAAGATTTATAGTTCTATCACTTGCCAGTTAGCCAGTGTCCTCCGAGGAAAACCCAAGTCCCCAGTCTGGAATAAAGAAGCAGTTGAAGCTTTCCAATCATTGAAGGATGCCTTCACCCAGGTCCCCCTCCTGATCCATCCCGATCCCAAATTACCATTTCCAAGTGGCAGGGGATACCAACTCGACTCCATCCATGTGCCTTCTATTCCTGTAGGTTTAGTCTGGCAAAAGCCAACTATGATGTTGGCAATCATGAGCTTCTTGCCATCAAGCTTGCCCTAGAGCAAAGCCACAGCCATGACGATGCTCCCCAGAACCCCAAACCCATTCTCCCATCCAAGTTAATTATTATCCCCACTGAATAAGAGACCCCTCCAGCCTCAATGTACAAGCTAACAGGTTGTCCTCCTGGGCTCTCCCCCTGGTTGCCAGTTTGTTCCACTTTATCAACCCACTGATTTACACTTCTCATTTCTTAATAGGCACTGGTCCTCCTGGGGCCACCAAAACCCTCTCGTTGCTCAGAGACCACTTCTGGCGGCGCAGAATGGCTCAAGATGTAAGAAGGTTCATGCAGGGGTGTAAGGACTGTGTAATGGCCAAAACTCCTAGTGGTTTACCTTCTGTGACACAACTCTGAGTGGAAATGCACCTGACCCTATTGTGTGAATTTATATCTTAATTGATTATTATTTATAACATATTCAAATACATAATGCTACTTTCACATGGTACTTTTTTTTTTTTATCCTCAGCCTATATGAGCTCAGCTGTTACTTTGTGGGCTTGCACCTCAAGGGGGTGGAATGTCATCAATATGGAGAGCTGTTTATCAAAATTTAACCATAATGAATATATAAACAGCAGTTGGATAAAAAAAATAAAAAAAAGAGGTACATTAACCATGATGCATTTCTTGTACTTAATATTCTGAAATTTTCGATATCTACCGGGATCAATCCCAATCAATAAGTTAGTGCCCACTGCTGTACTAGATCCCATGTGGCCTCGTCAACTGCTGGCCCCACGAACCCTCAACCAAAACACAATTCCCCCTGGTGGAGTAAGACATGGATGACACAAAAGAGGCGAGAGACAGGACACATTGTGATAGTTTTGAGTGACATTGCACAGAGGACATTTCTCTTCCTGACAGCAGCGGTAAGCATTTGTTCATTAAAGATTCCTACATGGGTCCCATAGCTGTGGCGTATTTAAATAAATATGCAAATGACTACATTTCTATTCAAAGGCTTCTTTTCACTTCAACAAGGTTTCTAAATAACCCAGGGGACACAATTCGTTCCATGTGAATAAAACCACCTGTCAGCATCTTGAAATTAACATGTAAAAACATATTATTTGTTTAAAATAAAATAAAATAGCAGCATAGAAGGCTAATAGCAGCATAGAAGGCTAATAAAGCAAGTAATGATTTTATACATCAGTGCACCGTTTATGTCCTCCAGCATATTATTGACTCATTTCCTAACTAGGAGGAGGAGAGAATTTATCCAAAAATAAACAAAATAAATAAGACAGAGTCATGGTTCAATAAAACCACACAACACTTGTTCTCCAGAGGCCACAATTTAGCTACACAAAAGCATTTCCTGTGGCTGAATCAATGCCGTTGGCTTCCTCTTTGGTATTACACACAAACGTTTCATGCAAACCTTAAAGGCATTACGTTATATGTTTTGTTGTATTCACAAATCATAGACAAAAAAAGATCCTGAATGAATCTTGACGTCTAAGGGCAGGTGCACACAGTTTTCTGTCCTTCACGATTGTCGCTTGTCAAACTGTGTGTTGTGACCAAGGCCGTCACTACAATTCATCAAGTTCAGAAGCTCAGGTGCAAAAAAGTAGGATATTGCATGAGGAATCTTATGTGAGAGTTCTTGACATTGCTTATGAATACAAATAAATGAATGAATGAATAAATAAATAAATAAATAAATAAATAAATAAATAAATAAATAAATAAATAAATAAATAAATAAAT
>CAIGQZ010021978.1:0-11333 GCA_903798205.1 Danio tinwini
GTGTGTGTGTGTGTGTGTGTGTGTGTGTGTGTGTGTGTGGAGTGACTCACGCTCTTCCAGCGAGGCACACAGCATATGAGCAGTTCAGCAATCTGTCATTCACAGGCTCCCCCTCACTGTCGTGTGTGTGTGTGTGTGCGTGTGCGTGTGTGTGTATGTGTGTGTGCGTGTGTGTGAGAGAGAAATGTTGGAAAGATCAAGAGAAGGAAACACAGTCACACAGAGACATGGAGATTATATCCTTCTGTGTTTGAGTAGCTCTGTTAATATTTATTTTCCCTTGAACAAAAATAGATGTTTAAATATCTATTTTTGTTTGGGCTTCTGTGCTATTTTTTACACCACTATCCTAAATTATTTGTACACCAATCACAAAAAAAAAAATTATTAGACCCACCTGGTTCGTGTTCAGTTGTGATCAGCATGTCAATATCAGCATTCAACAGACATTTGAAAATATTTGAAAGTCAGTGTAGAAGATAATTCACACAAAGTGCAAAATTACTATTATTTTACTAATCTGGCCATTGAATCTGACTGTTTTTCTCATTCAACAGAGCATTCGAAAAGTTTCTTGAAATTGTGGTCACTGTTGGTAGGCAATAAGAGTAAGTTTGAGTAAAAAATTAACATACTACAAAGCAAATTTAATTTTCTTGGTTCATGTTACAGGCCCGTAGCCAGGGTGGGTTCAGGTGGTTTGAAAGACCCACCCCTCACTGACAAAGGTCCAGAATTTGTTCCATACATAAGCACATTTTTCCTATTTCTAATTGCTATCCCATCATAAATTGTGAAAAAATAACCTATTGAAAAGGTTTTAAGACCATTTTCCCATTCTGAAGTCACACCGTGCCAATTTCAGCGTCACAAATTCTGACTGAGGAAAGTTAAATGTACTCAGCTTGTTATTTGCCAACTAAATGAAAACAGGCTACAGTTTATAATTTAAAACGTTAACAAATTCCTGTTTTTTTTCTAATGATATATGATCTAATAAATTTGTATAGTAAAAATAAGAAAATTGTATTTCTTTATTCTAAATGTTTTTGGTACATCAAAAAGTGTGTTGTTATGATCACCATCCGACAAGCTAAAAGGTAGTGCTTAAAATGTTTTAATGAATTTAAATCTCATAATAAAATAGTAAATCAGGTGAATAACTGCAAAAAGGTCCAGTTTTTGGAGAAAAAAAAGAACCACCCTTTTTACAAGGCTGGATACAGGCCTGTGTTGAGACATTGAGGTCTCATAAAGCGAATGGTACTTCAATAGTACTAAATGGTACTTTGTGCTTACATGCTGCAACCTACATAAAGTATAAAAGTGTAAGACAGGAAACCCCAGACTGTTGTAAGTGTGCTCACAATATAATATTATAATATACTTTATATTATTATTTATAGGAAATAATTAGTTTTGTCTGTATATCTTTTTACGAATCAACAAGGACCACCCACAGTTTCAGCTTAAATGATTATTTAAAAGGCACCTATGATGAAAATCAAATTTTGTAAGCTGTTTGGATAGAAATGTGTGGATATATTTTGTCATATTTAAGTGATATAAACACAATAATTGTTTTTTTTTAATTTTCTGACGTTAAAATATGACCAAATCCCAATGATTTTGAGGCCCACCGCAACGTGATGTACACTCTCAGAAATAAAGGTACGAGAGCTGTCACTGGGGTGATACCTTTTCAAAAGGTACACATTTGCACTTGAAGGGTTCATATTGGTTCCTCAAAAGTATAAATTAGTACCTAAAAATTTTAAGAGGAACACTTTTGTACTTTTTAGGTACTAATATGTACCCTTGAGGTATTAATATGGACCTTTTAGGTACAAATTTGTACCTTTTTAAAAGGTACCAACCCAGTGACAGCTTGCATACCTTAGAGTATAGGAGTGCGGTTTTCCCCGCCCACTAAATTAATTGACAGGCTCTATGTTTCTAATAACATGTAACATGTAAAATAACAAAGAAACAGGGATTAAAATATCTGTTCCAACTCCCTGTGATTTTTATAAGTTTCATAAGTTTAAAAGGTTTTTAAAACAGAGCATGTTTGTAATTAAGTAAAATTGCTAATTCTTACCACTAGAATCACCACGGCCACATAGTGTCAGTAAACGATTGAATAAACTACACGATCAAATAAACTTTCTAGGTATGTTTGACTAATTAGCTGTATTTCAGTTTCATCCGTCTGTCTGTCTCTATCACTGAATGCTGTTTATCTGCTGTAACGCAGGAGAAAGCAAACATGTACATGGTAGCAGTGGGCGGGGACAGTCAGTTCATTTAAATTTAAAGTACAGGCTACAAAAACAGCTCGCCAGACACCAAAGTAAGCAAATTCTGGAGGCTATAATAAATAATCTGATGGGTATTTTGAGCTGAAACTTTACAGACACGTTCTGGAGACACCAAAGGCTTATCTTACATCCTGTAAAGGGGGTATAATAGGAGCCCTTTAATGTTGTGAAGGAAGAAAAAAAGTAATCTACATCTTGGCCCATTCGTGAGAAACAGCAGATATTATTTTTTTGATCAATCCAACTACAATGTGCATTGCAAATGAAAAATGAAAAGACATACAACTGTTGATTGCGCATTCAGTGACAAATCATTTTATGTGTAAAATTCAAAATTATTGTATGCATAATTGTAATTAATTTGAGATTTTAGAGAGACTGACAATCACTCTGTTCCAAACTGGACAAATAAACCTCTCATGGGCACTGCAGAGTGGGAACAATCATGGCTGACTTATAAAGGGTCGTTCCAAACCACAGTGCTCAAAACTGGCACCTCTAAGGGCCATCTGGAATTATTTTCAAGGGCATAAGTGATGGCCATTTTTTCCTCCTATTATTCTTTGCCCATTTAATTGTGGCGCAGATGACACTCGAATGAACAGGATTTTATTTTTGGCCCCTACACCCTTCATCCTATTGAACCCATCGAAAAGACTATAGGATTGAGCCCTTCAGAATTGAACAGAGCCTCTGTCATGAAGTAGGTAGGCATTAACATGTTCTTTTGACATGATTCACTGGTTTAATTTTTTTTCTTTTGTAGTTTGTCACTAGGAATTATGCTTAAATATTTCTATAATAAATTTGTTGAATTAATGCATATTGACAGCTTCAGTAACAGAATATACCATCAATCAATCAACAATAGCATCTCAGCTCACAGGTCTGTTTTATTTTATTTATAGGTTGTCTTTAAAAATCAATTCCTCTACTGAGAATGAAATAATAGGATTTGTTCTTCTGATTCCCGCTGGTTGAACTCTATTCGCCCTCATCTGTGGCAACTCTGTTTCAGTTGATCTTGGTAACAGGAACATCATTACTTTCATGAATCACACTACACACCCTCCCTTTCTTGTTTCATGCAAATAATGTGTAATTGCATCTTAATTATCAGCTGTATAGTGAAAATGATCTCATTAGACCTCATCATTAGCATTAATATTGTTGCTAAGTGTTCATCTTGTTGCTAGGCTGACTTTTTTTTTCTTTAGTAGAAGCTTTAAGATAACATACTGGAGAATGGCAAGAATACAAAATAAACTCAGCTCAATATTTCATGTCCACACCTTTATTTATTTGGTGAGTAGCTGTCAGTTAAGTAGAATAATGTACAGCCAGTCATTATTGCGAAATAAACCATTTCAGGGTGATACCAGGTCACCCTGCCAGAGGGTGTATTTTGGGATAATGACCATCTTGCTGTATATAAGCTCCTTACAGCATATGTTCACAGCCCCTTTGTATAATAAAAATAAAAGCTAATCATGTGCATTAATGGCCATAAGAAACCTCAATGAAATACTGAAAGAATAGCTTCAGGAAAAGAAGAAGAAGAAAAAAGTCAGGCTTCACTGGTGCTCAACAAAGCTGCCTGACCCCCTGCGTACTACCATTATTAGAAAAAAAAATAAAAAGGTTTTTTTAGGCTGCAATTGGTTTCAAAAAAGAAAATTTTCGACCAAGAGGACATAAAGAGAGCATCAGTCACGTTAACACTGGGGCTGTGCAGAAAAGCCAGAAAGTTATAAGATGGCAAGATGTGACATCCCATGTGTCATGATCGCATCCTAATTCCACATGGTCCAGTTAAAGGACAAATACACAGCATAGCTGGAGTGATTATGTGAATGATCTAAAAGCAATGTTTCTCAACCGCGTTCTTGGAGGACCACCAGTTGTGCACATTTTCCAGGTCTTTTCCATGTCCCTGTCTTAAACAAACACATCTGATTCAGTTCATCAGCTCATTGGCAAAGACTGAAATACCTGTAATGGGTATGACAGACAAAGGAGACATCCAAAATATGTCCTAAAGCACACACTAAAATACTATTTGAATGTCATGTGAATCTTACTTACAACTAGGTCTATCAACATACACTCACCGGCCACTTTATTAGGTACACCTGTCCAACTGCTCGTTAACGCAATTTTCCAATCAGCCAATCACATGGCAGCAACTCAACGCATTTAGGCATGTAGACATGTTCAAGACGATCTGCTGCAGTTAAAACTGATCATCAGAATGGGGAAGAAAGGTGACTTAAGTGACTTTGAACGTGGCATGGTTGTTGGTGCCAGACGGGTTGGTCTGAGTATTTCAGAAACTGCTGATCTACTGGGATTTTCATGCACAACCATCTCTAGGGTTTACAGAGAATGGTCCGTTGGTGCCAGATGGTTGTTATACCAGAGGTCAGACTGGTTCATGCTGATAGAAAGGCAACAGTAACCCAAATAACCACTCGTTACAACACGCAGAATAGGTATGCAGAAGAGCATCTCTGAACGCACAACATGTCCAACCTTAACTGGACAGGAAACTGAGGCTACAATTTGCACAGGCTCACCAAAGTTGGACAATAGAAGATTGGAAAAACATTGTCTAGTCTGATGAGTCTCAATTTCGGCTGCAACATAAGGATGGTAGGTCAGATTTTGATCCTGCCTTGTACAATATCAACGATTCAGGCTTGTGGTGGTGGTGTAATAGTGTAGAGAATATTTTCCTGGCACACTTTGGGCCCATTAGTACCAGTTTAGCATTGTTTCAGCCTACCTGAGTATTGTTGCTGACCATGACCATCCCTTTATGACCACAGTATACCCATTTTCCAATGGCTACTTCCAGCAGTATAACGAACCATGTAATAAAGTGCGAATCATCTCAGACTGATTTCTTGAACATGACAATGAGTTCACTGTATTCAAATGGCCACCACAGTCACCAGAACTCAATCGAATAGAGCATCTTTGGGTTGTGGTGGAACGGGAGATTCGCATGATCGATGAGCAGCCAACAAATCTGCAGCAACTGCGTGATGCTATCATGTCAATATGGAGCAAAATCTCTGAGGAATATTTCCAGTGCCTTGTTGAATTTATGCCATCAAGAATTAAGGCAGTTCTGAGGGCAAAAGGGGATGCAACTCAGTACTAAGTGTACCATGTACCTAATAAAGTGGCCGGTGAGTGTACATGCATTTAACTAAGCAAATAGGTAAGAGCTTCCAATTGGATAATAATTGCATAGACGATTATTTTAGCTGGTTATTTAACAAGTAACCCCAAGTATAATCCCAACTGATACAGAGAGTAGCTTCTCATTTACAACCATGTGAGAAAGCATATCCTGGTCATGGAAAAGCTGTTAATCTGTTTTAGAAGAGTTTAATTATTGTCATGCATCAAGCAAAGAAAGCATCAATTGCTGAAACTGCTACAATTGGGTTAAGAATTGTCCAATGCTTTACTAAAAACTGGATGGATAATGCGGAATCATCTTCTTTAAAGAAAAAATGTGGTCATGAATGATTGAGATTGTATGGTGAAATCAAAACGTATAAAACAACAACAGTAGATCTCACAGCTATGTTTAATAGTGAGAGAAAGAACATTTCCACATGCACAATGCGAAAGGAACTCAGGGGATTGGCACTAAACTGTGTAGCCTTAGGAAAACCACTTATCAGTGAGGCTAATCGGAAAAAAGGCTTCAGTTTGCTAGAGATAAGCATAAAGATTGGGCTCTGGAGCAATGAAAGAAGGTCATGTGATCTGTTGAGTCCAGATGTACCCTGTTCCAGAATAATGGGCACATCAGGGTGAGATAAAACATAGATTGAGGTATGTGCAGACGTTAATAACACAATGTAATTGGTAATTTAATAATTCATATAAATAATTCTTGTTTCTAGCAACAACCGCTCATGTATGGACATTCACTTTGTATCAGACCGGCTCCAAAATGCCATCATGCTGCAGGCTGCAGCGAGAACACACTCCTGTGATCTAGAGATTCTGCTGTTGGCCAGGTCTAGATTTAGCAGCGTCATGTTCAAAGAATGAGGTCAGCTGAAATATACTACCTGAAACATACTAAATGACCAGATTAATCCATCAATGGATTTTTTCTTTTCTGATGACACACATACAGTATTATATTCCAAGATGACAATGCCAGAATTCATCAGGATTAAATTGTGAGAGAATGGTTTAGGCAGAGTCCAGATCTTAACCTTATTGAGAATCTTTAGGACCTTATAGGAGAATCTTTAGGATGTACAAAAATCAATGCAAATCTGGATGGGAATAAATGTTGTGACATTGCATTGACACCTATGCCATGGCTAATGTGTACCATAATCAAAGCTAAAGACACTCCATTGAAATACAGTACGTGTGTGTGTGTGTGTGTGTGTGTGTGTGTGTGTGTATACATATCTACATATACTTTTGTTATATAGTCAAAAGAAGCTTGAATATTCTGCAAAATCAATTTAAGTCCATGTACCAAAACAGCAAGCAGGTAAAAGTAGTTAAAAAGAAAGATAACATTTTTACTTCAATACACCACAGTATTTGATAGAATTTTTGTCATTTTGTGATGGCCACAAGAGAGTAATTCTCACTAGACATCCACAGAAATGCCAGTAAAGAGGAATAATGAAAAGAACTTTTGACCTTTGCGTATCTGACCAGCAATCGCAAGACACTACTAATGGAGGTCATTGAGGGTCAGCCAGTTATTACATCTAAAGGCCCTTTTACACTAAGTGCAACACGTTAAAGCGAAGCACAGCCAAACAGTGTTTCTGTTCACACAGAAAACCAAATGGTTGTTTTGTGGTTGTGACCGACAAGGCATTTTTATGCCTGCATCCTGATCTTCTTTTTCCCCTGTGTGTACTGTATGTATCTCATATGTTTTTTCATTTTACTTTGACCTCATCCATTCCCACAACGACCAAGATAATTAGTCCTCCAGGGTCGATGGAAAAATACAGAAAATACATACCGAAAATTAGACATGATTTTATCTTCAAAATAACTGATAAACAATGTGCATTTCTTTTTGTATCATTTAGCTTGTGAAAATTCTGTAAACAAATAAAATAAAAATAGAAATGGCAGGAGGAACCAAAAAGGTTGATGCAACCAAAAAAAAAACGTTTAACTGAAAGTTTTTTTGTTTTAAGAACCATGTTTTATAGTGTGAAGAACAAAGTACTTTATTTTTGGAAGAAATATTTCCATGAATGTTAAAGGTTCTTCATGGAGCCAATGATGACAACAAAGAACCTTAATTTTTAATGAATCACTTAATAAATCACTTAATTTGAACATATTTATCATCAATACAGATGTTTTATCCATTGCGTATGATGTTTTCTGACAGGCACATGTTTGTAGAGTCATTTATGTACGTTTTATTCACAAATACAGTAATTATGATCCATTCAAGGATTTACATAATTTTACTTTTTTTTTTCAAGGGCACAGCGATAATAATCTGGTATCTCATCCAGTACAATCTCTACAGTTTCTAAATGGCCTTTACCTTGTTTTATTACAATTGTAACTCGTATACAGTATACCACCACCACTGGCACTTCCACATTTCTTAAATATACACACACAGTTCACATATGTATCTTGAGCAAGGTTTGGTAGAGGACACTTACCCACACTGTTACGTTTCCCCTGTCAGAAATAGAGTCCATTAACTCCATGTGTTAAGGAGCTTATTGTGTCACATCATATAAAACCCCTGACAGAAAATAGTGGAGCTTCAAGTCATCCTTCACACTAACAGCTTGAGCAGGAGAGACAGCAGGAAAATGTGTGTGTGTGATGGGTCAGTTAGGGCAAATGAAGAGACTTGTGCTGGCTTCAATTCTTTAACAGAACAAAATTATGAGTAATCAGGAAAATGGCTATTCTAGCTTTGCAATTAGCCTAATTAAATAAGAGTTTGGCTGGCTACTGAGAAGAGGGACTTAATATGGTGTGTGTGTGTGTATACAATATCCTCAGACAAGCTGAAGGCTTATATACAGCAATACAGATGAGGAAACACTCTGAGGTTATGCGAGTATGTTTGTGTGAGAATCTATAGACTGCTGTACTCACTCTTTTTAATTATTTATGCGGGAAGGTTTATTTTTGAAAGACTTCTCTGTAGGCACATATCCTAAAATATTGGCTATGAAAACGCTTCAGAAAAGAAACTGTTTACTGAACCCTGTTGTTTATCAGAAATGCAAATACCTTTTAATTTCCAATTCAAGTTTTTGAATATGAATTGAATTTGTAATAAGGTTGCAAACAGGATGCTTGGATTAAATGTTTTATATGGACGTCAGAAAATACATTTAAAATAAATTCAGAGAAATTCATTTAGCAAACGTGTTTCAGCATAAATACTCAAATACATTACCAGTCAAAAGGACAGTAGTCAGTAGGATTTTTAAATGTTTTAAGATAAGCTTCTCCTGCTCACCAAAGCTGCATTATTTAATCACTATAAAAGAACTGTTTAAAAGTAGTTTATCATTTAATTTAATTATTTATTCCAGTTATTTTAATGATGAATTTTCAGCTGCATTACTCCAGTATTCAAAGTCACATGATTGTTCAGAAATCACTCTAATATAAATAATTTGTATTATTGTTGTTACTATTATTAATATTATGATTATGTAATAGTAATAAAAGCAGTAATGACTGGAGTAATAGATGCTCTTCCAGCTGCAACCCAACACTGGGAAACACTCTTGCACTCTCATTCACACACATACACTACGGACAGTTTAGCTTACCCAATTCACCTATAGCACATGTCTTTGGACTTGTTGGGGAAACCGGAGCACATGGAGGAAACCCATTTGATCACAGGGAGAACATGCAAACGCCACACAGATATGCCAACTGGCCCAGCCGAGGTTCGAATTAGTGACCTTGCTGTGAGGTGACAGCACTACCCACTGCGCCAAAGTGCCTCCTCAACAACAGAAATATAAGCTTAAAATACAGAAGGATTTAAATCAGCACTTGATAAAAATAGTAATTGAAATGAATACAATTAAAACACATTTGACATCTTGCCCCATCCTGTCATTTATAATAAAAAAATGACATCTGTGTGACAACTAGCCCCGCTCTTCCTCATAATTAACGGTTGTCCACCCCTAGATATCCATCTCTGTGAGTGACCAGTCTCAGGTAGCAGCGGAGGGGGAAGGGAGAAAGAGAGAGAAATAGCCTCCATTAGCAGAGAGCTGAAGCACCGTAGAGGTTAATCATTACTTCAGCATCACTTCTTCAGCTGAGAGCCAGATGGCTGAGTGGATCCCTCACAGAGACAGAGCAAGAGCTCAGAGCAGCACCCCCTGCTGGACTACACCAACACAAAAACACACACACACACACACACACACACACACACACACACACACACACACACACACACACACACACACACACACACACACACACACACACACACACACACACACACACACACACACACACACACACACACACACACACACACACACACACACATTTATGTGCATTTATCACAGACGCATGGAATTAAAGTCATCAACATACATCCACGCATGTTTGTTTGCATAAAGCATAACTAGACTTGATGGCATGGCGGTTGAAATAAACATAAATAAAGACCTCCATAGTCATAATGAGATGCTTCACACAAACAACTGGCCTCGCACGTATAATGAACCGTATTTAAGCGGCTTTTTGGGGCGACTGTAAATGTGTCAGTGGTTCAACTGTTGACTGACATAAATAAGGTTTTTACAGTCAAGAGAAGAAGAAAAAACAAAATGCAACTAACAATATAGCCTAAACCTGCGTGTTTAGAAGAGCAAAATAAGGCTAGCGTTAAGCGGTAAAGGCTAAGCGTCCGAACAAACTTGGAATTTCGAAAAGAAAAATTATCTATCACGTTGGAATAACATTATACATCGGCTAATGCTAATCCATTATGACCCGAGGTTTGTTATTTTCAACATTAAACACAAAATTACTTTGTAATTGGTAATTGTTTGTTGTTGTTTTAATCACCAAAAAAAGTTTAGTATAGGTTAGTAGCCTATATAAAGCTAAGACTTCCGTATATTTTGCATACATGTAAATTATTTACATTAATAACGCTACGTAGCAAGAAGTGTTTGATTTTTAGACAATTTTTGCTTACCTTTGTACACGAAAAATGAAAATAAAAGACATTTTGCTAATGGATTGTCACTAGATTTACAAAACAACATCTTGAAGGAAAAAACAGTTTAGACGGCGGCAGATGTGTTGGATGTCAGCTGTAATCCAGACTCAAGAGCATCAGTCATTAAAACTAATAGCTTGATTGATCAACAGCGCCCTCTGCTGGCTGACACCGTCCTCGGGTCTGCAGAATGTAGGCCTCGCCATCTATTTCTATAGATGTTACATAACAATTACCCACTTGAAATGATAAATAGAGCACATCAGTATTTGTAACATAATCAGCTTATGAGAAAATGCTGACAGGCAAATGAGGAAATTCGAGAGGCACTTGGTGTCCGGTGAAAATACTATCGATCTATAAAAGCATCCAGCATAGAAGTGTTTGGAATACAATGTTCTTTTTGACGAGGAGTAATGTTAAGGAGAACATTCACACTTTATAGAAATATCTTCATTTTTTTTGCTTACACTGTGATTATTATATGTAGTGCATATAACTGGGTATTGCTGTTTTATTTAAGAGTGAGACGTTCATCTCTTACTGAATTAATAGTAATCTTATGAGCTTTTCTATTAATTATTATAAGGATCTGTCTGAAAATAAAACAAATAAAAAGATTGGTTCAGCTATATGCAATAATGGTGTAACACAGCTTTTCTTTTTCTAAGGACCAAATATATATATATATATATATATATATATATATATATATTAGGGCTGTCAATTGATTAAAAAAATTAACTAATTAATCACAC
>CAIGQZ010022024.1:0-10685 GCA_903798205.1 Danio tinwini
TATATATATATATATATATATATATATATATATATATATATATATAACTAATTCACATATTTCCCAAACTGAATCATAATATCAAAATAGGAAATATTTTTAATACAAGACAACACATGATGTTAAATCTGTTAAAATGAGTACATTCACTAAGTAGTTCTGTCACTGTGTTTAATCGATAATGCCACATGCACTGTGATGTGTTTTATAATGATAGTTCATTTTGAAATGAAAATAGTAAAATGTTCGTTAAGAGTTACATTTTCGCTGGAGGAAAGAGCTGTGATTATGAGAAATGGTCGTGCCCAACTGAGCCTGGTTTCTCTCGAGGTTTTTTAAATTCTTCACTTTCGCCAATTGGTGAAGTTTTTTCCTCGCCGCTGTCGCCACTGGCTTGCATGGTTCAGGATCTGTAGAGCTGCGCATCGATGGAATTGCTCTTCAGTGTTTGGACTCTCAGTAGTGATTATTAAACCACACTGAACTGAGCTAAACTGAACTGAACTTAAACACTGAAAACTGAACTGACACTGTTTCAATTCACTATAAACTTCCATGTGAAGCTGCTTTGACACAATCTACATTGTATAAGCGCTATACAAATAAAGATGAATTGAATTGAATTGAATTATGAGGTTAGCACTGAGGAAACAGTAGATTAGAAACCCGATTGCTACTATGACATTGGGGTACAAGTGATACAAGTGTATCCATAGCAAATAACTGCAAATAAGCATATTTATAACAGTTTATCGATAAGCACACACCTTGTTCTCTCGCTCTGCACAGCTGTGGTCTGCTGATCAAATGAAAAGCGAAAGTCGGGGAGGAGCCGAATTCTGCCGCCGTCTTCATATCAAATTTAAAGTAGACAGAGATGATAATTTGGTCTACAGTTTATGAGCTAATCAGAAAAGTTTTAGGGGGGCTGAGCAGAAATATAGGAAGGCTACAACCCCCCTAAAATAGGCCTAGCGACGCCCATGGCTTTTAAAATGTAGATTATGTCGAAGCAGCTTAACATAGAAGTTCTAGTAAATTGAAGCTGTGTCAGTCCAGTTTTCAGAGTTCAGTTCAGTTCAGTGTGGTTTAATGTTCACTGCTGAAAGTCCAAACACTGAAGAGCAAATCCATTGATGTGCAGCTCCACAAGTCCCAAACCAAGCAAGCCAGTGGCGACAGCGGCGAGGAACAAACCTTCACTAATTGACAAAAGTGAAGGAAAACAACTCAAAAAACCTTAGGATAATGAGAAACAGACTAACATAACGCAAATGCCGTTCAAATTATAATGTCTTTTGGAAAGTGTTCCCGGCTCCAGTTGCCCTAATTAATGCAGGGAACCTTTTTTTCAGCAAAGAGCCATTTCTGGAGATTTTTAGCAAATGCATTTTTTTAAAGAGCTACGTGACACACACACACACACGCACACACGAATACACACACACACACACACACACACACACACACACACATACGTACATACATACGTGCATACATTGTTGGTAGCATAATCTGATAGGTACTACCAGGACACGAGAACATGACGTTACAGCGAAAAAAGCATGAAATCACTATTCACTTTGCTCACACCACTGACATTCATTTCACTTCACTATTATGTGCCAAGCGAAAATGGCTCACTCTGTCTAAACTTTACGATAAGCCCAACGTTACCTCTACCTTTTTCTGGCTGACTTGAGATCGCTTTGCTGCTCTCAAAATATCCTGATCCAGGGCGCAGTTTCATCTTCTCTTGATCAGGCTCATCCGATTTACTCGTGGTTTAAAAATATGTATATATGCTTGACTGATTTTGAAAATACAGATGTTATTTAGGTTGGCCCCTATGCCATTATTTATTTCTGCTGCTCACTGCGCGAAACAATAACCACCAACCAATGAGAGTGATTGTAAACGTAAGAAAGCTGATTGGTCACAAGTGACTACCTTTATGTTTGTGCGCGTACACAATCCACACGTTGCCAGATTGGGCGGTTTTGAATTTGATTGGGCGGTTGTTTTTGCATTTTGGCGGGTTTTGGATAGTTTTTGGGCTAGAATCAGTAAGCAACATCTGGCAACACTGCACACAGCTTTGCTAGCTGTTTTTCATTCAGACTCATTCACATTCTCTCTCTAACACACACACACAATAAACACACACATGCAGGTATTCACCACACACAAGTTAATGCTGGGTCAATTAAAATAAATACTGGAACACAAAACACGAATATCTGACATTTCCCAGAGCAAGATCCGGCTCAGATTAAGCACTGCCGCAAACAGTTCATCTTCCGTACTTAGCATACACGATTTATTCCCCATTTGTGAAAGGTTTGCAGTTTATGCTGGAGCTCCTCACACGCCTTCTTTCAGCTTTCGCTCGTACTTTGCCGCAAAAGCTGCATGCATGGTGGGTTTCGAAACGTCTCTTAACATTTGATTTTTTACACGTGGAAATGCGTTTGGTGCAGGTCAGACAGAGCAGAGCAGCGAAGCTTTCAGTAAAAGCAAATATTCCTGCCCACTCATTTTGAAACTTTCTATGTTTCTCAGAATTTATTTTTGCCATCATCACCACTCGTACATGTTGTTTGAATTAACGTGCGTGCACGGCTGCCATAGAAACGTAAGTTTATTCACAGCGCTGCACACACGCATTGTTTGAAACGTCGAGTTTTTATTCTTTTTCCTGCATGAAATTACAACAACGAGGGAATTGTAATAGTATTTTCAATAGGAAACTAATTTTTGTGACTATTAAAAGTTTTTTAAACTGTTAGAATATTATTGAAGGGAGACAGCTGGAGAGCCACTTATTTTTGGTCAAAGAGCCACATGGCTTGTGAGCCATAGGTTCCCGACGACTGCTTTAGAGGATTTGGATTTCAAAAGCATTTGTGATTTATGTGTATGCTAATGCAAAGAGACATGTTTTTAATTTAGTTTTAAACTGACAGAGTGTGTCTGCCTCCCGAACTGTGCTAGAAAAGCTGTTCCAGAGTTTAGATGCCAGATATGCGAAAGATCAACCGCTTACTGTTGATTTTGATATTCTGGGAATAATCAATTGTCCAGAATTAATTGCGCGAAGAGGACGTGAGGGGCTGTAATACACCAGGAGCTCCCTCAAATACTGGGGAGCTAAGCTGTTCAGGGCTTTGTAGGTAGTCAATAAAATAAAAAAATATATACAATATTTTAGTCCTATAGGGTGTAATGAAGACCACAACTCCCTTGATTCCACATTCAGTCACTGCATCATCAAAATACAGCTTTATTTATTGCGAATGCTCGCCCTCTAGTAGCTAAAATTACATAGTGTAGCTTTATAAATAAGACGTTATCAAAGTTATCAGTGTTCCTTCCTCCTAGAACTTTCTGACTTTGATTTATCGCTATGTAAAATAAAAATTGCCCACTCATCTTTTTACTGGACAGAAAAAGTATGTTTGCTGCACTTGCATGTAATGCACTTTGCTATTTGCATTCTCCGTGCTCTGCAAGTTATACACTAGATTAATGCTCTTGTTGAAAACATGATCCGAATCTAGCTTGTTCATTTTCGGCTACAAACATCATTCACCGAGCAACCATATCCACATTTCTTTGGAGTACAACTTAAAGTTTAACCTGAGTAACTGAGAACATTGGACCAATTAGCTACAGCATTGCACAGTTGGATGTAGATTTAATATGCTGCTATTATTTTCCATGCCATCGAACCAGAAGGACATTACAGTCTAAAATGAATTTGAAAAAGCTATACAGCTATACATTTTACACTCATGATGTGGCAGCATATGCAAGCTGCAAAATCCTTTAATAGTCTACAACATTTTCCATCGCACTGTGTATTGACTGGAATCTTCTTCTAACAAGCGCTAACTTATTGTATGAGGTGTGTATTGAGACATTATTATTCTCTATGGGACTATAACAGCGGGCGCTGGTGTTCTGCTCTTTGCCTTGTGTAGAAGAGGAACTAATTAGATCAGTGTGCAGTTTAGCTTCACAAAAATCTTTACTAGCCCAATGAGAATTGCC
Source organism: Danio tinwini (assembly GCA_903798205.1). NCBI lineage: Eukaryota > Metazoa > Chordata > Actinopteri > Cypriniformes > Danionidae > Danio > Danio tinwini. Next base: position 4,054 of record CAIGQZ010022024.1, read on the forward strand.
CTAGGATGACAATCAGGCAAACACTTTACTTGAAGGGGGTGTTCATGGGTGTTCTGAAACATTTATTAATGACATGATAAATGAGTTTATGACAACTGTCATCAAGTGTCTTTCACTCAGTTATGTAATTGTTTTTTCAACACAGGCTCATTGTAAAAACATACCCCCGTATCCATTTCTGGAGAGCACGAATTATGTAGCCAGAGCTACGTATTGCTGCATTTTGTCTTTAAAATGAACGCTACGGGTATGACTATGGTATGGTGTGACGCTGCAGACGGCTTCTGTTTCTATTCGTGCAACTATTCGGGTTTAGGGAAGGTGGTGGGTGGGACAATCCATACTTTTGGAAACACTATTGGTTGGGTTTAGGGAAGACGGTGGGCGGGTCAATCCGTGCATTTAGAAACACTGTCGGTTGGGTTTAGGGAAGGTGGTGGGCGGGTCAGTCGATGCTTTTAAATACACTCTTGGTTGGGTTTAGGGAAGGCGGTGGGCGGGTCAGTCTGTACTTTTGAAAACACTGTTGGTTCGGTTAAGGGAAACTAGGCTGTTCGTGGAAATTTTTCTATTCAAATAAGTTGCCAGAGGACGCATAGTTGGTGCGAGGGATCGTACTCACTTTTTGGACGACACGAACCACTTAATCTAATGACTACTTGGCACTTTTTCCAAAACGCTGGTAAGGCGCCGAAATCAGCCATAGGCTGCGAACGGACGCCTTCGGGGGTGCCCAAGCGCTTCGCAGACCCCCCCTGGGGGCTCCTTAGTGCCCCAGAGTGCCTATTCATCCCCCTGACTGCCATTTTGTCCCCAAAGTGCCTATTTGTCCCCCTGAATGCCTATTGACCCCCCCTCATTGTCCTCATTGCCCGCAGGACGCCTATTCATCCCCCTGACTGCCTATTCATCACCCTCCTCTTCCTCACTGTCCACTGAGTGCCTATTGGTCCCCCTGACAGCCTATTGTCCACAAAGTGCCCGTTCATCCCCCTAAATGCCTAATCTTCGTCGTCGTCTTCCTCATTGTCCGCAGAATGCCTATTGGTCCCCCTGACTGCCTATTTGTCCACAAAGTGCCCGTTCATCCCCCTAAATGCCTATTGTTCACCCTCCTATGCCTCATTGTCCGCAGAATGCCTATTGGTCCCCCTGACTGCCTATTGTCCACAAAGTGCCCGTACAGCCCCCTATTGTCCACAAAGTGCCCGTTCAGCCCCCTGACTGCCTGTTTTTCACTCTCGTCTTCCTCATTGTCCGCAGAGTGCCTTTTATCAACCTAAACACCTGTTCATCATCCTCGTGCACAAAGTGACCATCGTGCTCGGGGGACCGCCTGGACATGCCCGCCAGGCTCCGTTTTTGGTCACAGGGAAAAGTGTTTCCAAATTGGCTTGGAATAGCCGCAGGAGTCGTTTCGGTCGCCAGAGAGTAGCGAAACCTTAAATCTGGGGTCGAACTGTCCCTCAGGGGCCGAACGGCTGAGCATCCCACGTTCAACTTATCCCATTCGTTTTCACAGGTGTTTCGTGGACAGTGCCCGATCGGCCCCAAACTGACATATATGTTGCGTCACGGGCCCCCGGGGCCGCCTCCAGAGTTCCGCGGTCGCACTGGCAAATTTGCTCAAAAAAGGCCCCCATGACCGCGAACCACCTATGGAGTTTGCATTGAAATAAGCTGCACGTGGGACGTTGGCTCCCGAGAGGTCAAAAGGTCAGAGGGCCCCAAAATTCGGCACGGGGGTCGTACAGGGGCCCCTGACACGAGATCCAGAGTGTCGGGCCGCAGATGGCTTCTATGTAAATGGGAGCGCTAACATTGCCCGATCGGCCCCGAACTGACATATATGTTGCGTCACGGGCCCCTGAAGCAAGCCCCCGAGTTCCGCGGTCGCACCGGCTAATTTGCTCAAAAAAGGCCCCCATGACCGCGAACCACCTATGGAGTTTCCATTGAATAAGCTGCACGTGGGACGTTGGCTCACGAGAGGTCAAAAGGTCAGAGGGCCCCGAAATTTAGCGTGGTGGTCGTGCAGGGGCCCCCGACGTGACCCCTCAAATTTCAGGGCCCCAGGCGGCTCCATGTATGGTTTGTAGCGTGCCAAAAAAATTCACCTCAAACACACAAAGGGCTTCAAGACAGTCTTGTAGTCTAAGTGCGCAAGAGGCCTGCGAGAGGGACTTGGGCTGCGGAGCCAATTAAGAGTTGCGTTCGAGTGAGGGGCTTGTGCTCTCAGTATGGTTTTCGGGGGCCCCTAGGCTGCCAGCAGGCCAAGTTTGGAGCCCCTCGGACCCTCGGGGGCCGATCCTCGGCCCATGACACGTGTGACTTATTCCATTCATTTTAGCAGGTGTTTCGCGGACAGTGCCCGATCGGCCCCAAATTGACATATATGTTGCGTCACGGGCCCCTGACGCAAGCCCCCGAGTTCCGCGGTGGCGCCGGCTAATTTGCTCAAAAAAGGCCCCCATGACCGCGAACCACCTATGGAGTTTCCATTGAAATAAGTTGCACGTGGGACGTTGGCTCCCGAGAGGTCAAAAGGTCAGAGGGCCCCGAAAATCAGCGTGGAGGTTGCACAGGGGCCCCTGACACGAGACCCAGAGTGTCGTGCCGCAGATGGCTTCCATGTACGTTTTTCGACTCGAGAAATAACGTCGCTTCGATGACATGGCCCGATCGGCCCCTACCCAACATATATGTTGCGTCACGGGGCCCCGGGGCCGCCTTCCGAGTTCCGCGGTCGTACTGGCTAATTTGCCCAAAAAAGCCCCCCATGACCGCGAACCACCTATGGAGTTTCCATTGAATAAGTTGCAGGCGGGACGAGGCCGTACAGAGGGGTCAAAAGGTCGCAGGACCCCCAACTTTGGCACAGAGCACCGCCGCTGCCCCCCCAGTCGGGTCCCCGAGTTCCGTGGGCCTAGCTGCTTTCTGAGCCTTTTAGGCCTGGCCAAAAAAACCACCCTCTTAGGCCTCATCCTTTAGAGCTCTATGTGAGACAGAGGCCCATACGAAGAGGCCAGAAAAATATTCGGGGCGTCCCTGAGGCTAGCCCTCCCGGTAGGCAACCGGGGGCTTTGTGACGCAACTCTGTGCCAAATTTGGGGTCTCTCGGGCCCTCGGTGGCCGAAGGGGGGGCACTGACACGTGCAACTTATCCCATTCGTTTTAATAGGTGGTTCGTGGACGCCCCGCGGAATAGCCCCCGTGGCCCCAAACGGCTCCAAATTTAAATGGACTGACCGGCAGGGGCCCCTCAAACGATCCCCAAAGTTTGGGACCCGCAGGTCCTTTGCAAGTGCTTAATTGGCTGAGCGGGGGATGGGCGGATCGGGTAATTTTCTCTGAATATTTCTTTCTGATTTTTTTTCAAGTGCTTGCCCTGTGCCGAGGGGTACGGGATTGGAATAGGGGTTGCAGGGGGCCGTGACGAGACAGCAGTCGAAGCCCCTGCGCTTTTACGCCAAAATAAAGGTCCCTTTGACCGCTCAAACAAAAACGTCCCACCTGCAGCTTATTTGACGGGCCCTTGTAGGCTGTTTGTGGACAGTGCTTTTTTAGGCCACAGAAGCAGTGTGGTGAGCTCTGACGTGGAAGACACTGCTGGAAGGGGATTCCTGACCCCCCTGACCTGCCGAATGAACCCCAAACTTTGGAAGGTGCAAAGTTCACCTCAAACACACAAAGTCATTCGAGAGACAGTCTTGGTGTCAATAGGTGAAAGAGGCCTGCTTGAGAGATTTGGTCTGCGGTGCCAATTAAGACATGCGTTCGAGCGAGGCGCTTGTGCTCTCAGTATGGCGTTTGGGGGCCCCTAGGCTGCCAGCAGGCCAAGTTTGGAGGCCCTCTGACCCACGGGGGCCGATCCGGGGCCCATGACACGTGTAACTTATTCCATTCATTTTGTAGGTGTTTCGTGGACAGTGCCCGATCGGGCCCAAACTGACATATATGTTGCGTCACGGGCCCCCGACACAAGCCCCCGAGTTCCGCGGTCGCACCTGCTAATTTGCTCAAAAAAGCCCCCCATGACCGCGAACCACCTATGGAGTTTCTATTGAAATAAGTTGTACGTGGGACGTTGGCTCCCGAGAGGTCAAAAGGTCAGAGGGCCCCGAAAATCAGCACGGGGGTCGTACAGGGGCCCCTGACACGAGACCCAGAGTGTCGGGCCGCAGATGGCTTCTATGTAAACGGGAGCGCTGACATTGCCCGATCGGCCCCGAACTGACATATATGTTGCGTCACGGGCCCCTGAAGCAAGCCCCCGAGTTCCGCGGTCGCACTGGCTAATTTGCTCAAAAAAGGCCCCTATGACCGCGAACCACCTATAGAGTTTCCATTGAATAAGTTGCACGTGGGACGTTGGCTCACGAGAGGTCAAAAGGTCAGAGGGCCCCGAAATTTAGCGTGGTGGTCGTGCAGAGGCCCCCGACATGACACCCCGAATTTCAGGGCCCCAGGAGGCTCCATTAATGGTTTATAGTGTGCCAAAAAAATCTACCTTAAACACACAATGTGCTTCAAGACAGTCTTGGAGTCTAAGTGCGCAAGAGGCCTGCGTGAGAAACTTGGGCTGGGAAACCAATTAAGAGTTGCGTCCTAGTGAGGCGCTTGTGCTCTCAGTGTGGTGTTTGGGGGCCCTTAGGCTGCCAGCAGGCCAAGTTTGGAGCCCCTCGGCCCCCCGGAGGCCGATCCGGGGCCCATGACACGTGTAACTTATTCCATTCATTTTGTAGGTGTTTCGTGGACAGTGCCTGATTGGCCCCAAAATGACATATATGTTGCGTCACGGGCCCCTGATGCAGGCCCCCGAGTTCCGCGGTCGCACCTGCTAATTTGCTCAAAAAAGGCCCCCATGACCGCGAACCACCTATGGAGTTTCCATTGAAATAAGCTGTACGTGGGACGTTGGCTCCCGAGAGGTCAAAAGGTCACAGGGCCCCGAAAGTCAGCGTGCGGGTCGCACAGGGGCCCCTGACATGCGACCCAGAGCGTCGGGGCGCAGATGGCTTCCGTGTTTGTTTTGTGACTCGAAAAAAACGACGGTTCGTTAACATGGCCCGATCGGCCCCGAACTGACATATATGTTGCGTCACGGGGCCCCAGGGCCGCCACCCGAGATCCGCGGTCTTACTGGCTAATTTGCTTAAAAAAGCCCCCCATGACCGCGAACCACCTATGGAGTTTCCATTGAATAAGTTACAGGCGGGACAAGGCCGTACAGGGGGGTCAAAAGGTCGCAGGACCCCCAACTTTGGCACAGAGCACCGCCGCCACCCCCCCAGTCGGGTCCCCGAGTTTCGTGGCCCTCGCTGCTTCCTGAGCCTTTTAGGCCTGGCCGACGCAACCACCCTTCTAGGCCTCATCCCATAGAGCTCTATGTGAGACAGAGGCCCATACGAAGAGGCCAGAAAAATATTCGGGGCGTCCCCGAGGCTAGCCCTCCCGGTAGGCAACCGGGGGCTTTTTGACGCAACTCTGTGCCAAATTTGGGGTCTCTCGGGCCCTCGGTGGCCGAAGGGGGGGCACTGACACGTGCAACTTATCCCATTCGTTTTAATAGGTGGTTCGTGGACGCCCCGCGGAATGGCCTCCGTGGCCCCAAACGGCTCCAAATTTAAATGGACTGACCGGCAGGGGCCCCTCAAATGATCCCCAAAGTTTGGGACCCGCAGGTCCTTTGCAAGTGCTTAATTGGCTGAGCGGGGGATGGGCGGATCGGGTAATTTTCTCTGAATATTTCTTTCTGATTTTTTTTCAAGTACTTGCCCTTTGCCGAGGGGTACGGGATTGAAATAGGGGGTGCACGGGGCCGTGACGAGACAGCAGTCGAAGCCCCCACGGTTTTGCGCCAAAATAAAGGTCCCTTTGACCGCTCAAACAAGAAGGTCCCACGTGCAGCTTATTTGATGGGGCCCGCATAGGCTGTTCGTGGACAGTGCTTTTTTAGGCCACAGAAGCCATTTGGTGAGTTCTGATGTGAAAGACACTGCTGAATGGGGATTCCTGACCCCTCTGCTCCCCCCAATGAACCCCAAAATCGTTCCTGCTGTGAATAGTGACCCTTTTACGGGGTGTCCACGGACAGCCTACCTAGGCCTGGTCAGATAAGCCACAGTTAGGATCTTTTTTCTCGATCCGTCCGCTCGAGCCGCACAACCTCAAAAAGTGCCTAAAAAACCCATGGAGGTGGATATGCAAGTACCCCTGGGGCACCTCCAGGCGTCGAAATGTTGAAATTCCACTGTCCACGAACAGCCTATTTTATACAATGGGATAGATTGTACGTGGGATGTCCAGATCTCAGCTTCTGGACACAGCAGCCAGCCCAAACCTGCGTTTCTGTGCTAGTCTGGACACGCCCTGTCCAGGGTGTGAATTTGGAGAAGTTTGGAGAAACTTGAAAATCTGACCAAAAAAAACTCCAAGGGGTACACCTTAGTGATTTTTTGAGTGAAATTTTCAACTTTCTCAGATCTTTTTCAAATTCCCACCATGGACAGGGCATGCCCAGATTAGAGCAGGAAGGCTGGTTTTAGCTTGCTAGGCCTTGTAGAAGCTGAGATCTTGACATCCCACCTGCAATCTATTCCATTCATAAAAATAGGTTGTTGGTGGACAGT
>CAIGQZ010022225.1:0-13006 GCA_903798205.1 Danio tinwini
ACCTGCAAGGTATCAGTTTGTGGTAAATGTTGCCAAGAAACTTACCAAATTTAGTCCAGGCAAGAATGAATATGGAAAGCCTTCAACTGCTGTAAAAATTGGATTTTGTTTGAAAGGGGCTGTGGAAGTCCTAATTGGACAGGCTCTTATGAACGACGATGATCTGTCAGAGAAGAAGGCAAAAAAATTCTTTGAACTTTTGGAGAAAAATTGGAGGAACAGTGTGTCTATCACTGCTCACCAAACCATTCAAGAAAAAAGATGGAATAAAGAAGATGACATCCCCCTCACAAAAAATGTGATTGCTCTAAGAGACCATCTCAGGTCAGTAGAAGACGAAGCAAGAGCAAAACTGACAAAGCAAATGAATTTGGGAGCATACAAGGCATTAAACGAGTCGGTCCTGGCACAGGTAATCATTTTCAACAAGCGTCGTGAAGGTGAAGCATCACGCTTGACCCTTCAAACCTACAAGAAAGCAAGCACACATACAATCAACGAGGATATCTATAATACGTTATCACCGCTGGAAAAGGAGTTGAGCAAAATACTTACGCGGATAGAAATTCGGGGCAAGAGAGGAAAAAAAGTTCCAGTTTTTTTCACCAGGCGAATGCAGGAGTCAATCAGTTTGTTGGTCCAAAAGAGAGAAGGAGCTGGTGTGCCTCCTGAAAACCCTTACCTATTTGCAAGACCTGGTGTCTTGACAAACATACGTGGATGTGACTGCTTGCGGAAATATGCAAAGGAGAGCAAAATTGAAAACCCGGAACTACTTCGGTCGACTAAATTACGAAAACAGGTCGCCACACTCTGCCAACTGTTGGACCTTACGGAACAAGAGTTGGAACAAGTTGCAAGATTTATGGGGCATGACATCCGTGTTCATCATGACTTTTACAGACAAACTGATAAAAACTTCCAAATTGCCAAAATTAGTAAGCTTCTGTTTGCAATGGAGCAAGGCACTGACGGCCTAAAAGGAAAGAACCTCAATACACTTCGTCCTTCAGTCGGTATGTATGCCCCATGTATGTTTATTGCTAGTGCTATTGTGTGTTGTATCCTACATCAGTCATTAAAAGAACAGACTTAATTTTTTTGGTGCAGCACAATCTCAGATTTACATTTTAGTCAAGGGCTAGGCTTATAAATTGTCTGTGAAACCAGGGAAAAATGTGTTACTTATATGTAGCTCACTTAATTAAAGGTAATTTATGCATGTATGAGTTTTGGAGCAAGATCAAGCACAGGTATTTGATTTTTAATCTTTATCAATTTGCATGTATCTGAAGCAGTTAGCAAAGAATATGAGGACAGTAAAATTTGAGGATTTTTACTATTTTATTTACAACACCAAATAATTACATTATTTTGTTTTTCAGACAGATGTTCTGATGATGCATCTCTTCAGAAAGCAGCTGATGAATTCAGTGAAGACGAGAACTCTGATGCACTGGGTGAGTTGGTGTTTCTGATGACAGGGTGTCCATGGGGTCTTAAAAAGTATTAAAAGTTGATAAATCAATTATGAGTACATTAAGGCTCTTAAAAGGTATTAAAGTCTTAATCTCATTTTTACGAGGTCATAAATTGTGTTCAAGCGTTGTCCAAAGTGTTTGACTCCAAAAATACATAAATATATTTATTTTCCTCAATTGGTTCGGGTGATGTCATGTAATTTGCGACAAATTTGGGAAGGTAATGTGACGCTCTCCACATGTAGAGAAACCATAAAGCAGGCCAGGGCTATTCAGTTGGTGGCCCGTGGGCCGAACTTGGCCTGCTAGGCAATTTGCTCCTGCGAAAAATGGCCGCTATACTTATGAAGTGACATGCGTCTGTTTAATACAGCATGAGCTGCAGTTGAAGGCTGCGCAGAGCATGAGTCACCTCATGCATTAAGTTACATTAAGCGAGTGAGTGGTGCGGGCAGCCGAAAACATTTGTGTTCTAAAGCTTAAAGGCTTCTCAACGCCGATTCTGTTGCACGGAACGAAACTGCTGCAATCAAATGTTATGCCACCTGTGTGCTAGTTTAAAGTTTCGAGCTTATAGCAACACCAAGGCTGATACGCACGCACACTGGATTAACTATAGCAGCGGGCCGCTCACATATCACGTCTTTTCCATGCGCAATTCGTTATTTCCAATATTAGAATATATGCCAATAATGCCTTCCAGATGCACTGAGTAGAAAACATCTCACACTGTAGTGGGGAGAGTTGTGCGTGGCTTTCAGTGCAATGTAAACAAAAGATATGCTAGACGAATTATTACAAATGATTAAAATGATTATGTATGTATGAACACAAATGATAACAACCTCTCATTTAAATACTTACCTCATATAAAGCTTAAATTTACATTAGACGTGATAACCGTGAAACCATGATTATTCTTCACACTATATAATTGTAGAATATACTAGTAGAAGCCTACTTCAGCAATACTCTGCTTTTGTTGTGCTGTGAAACACAATATTTGAATATGTTTGTAAATCCACATTGTACAATGCAGTGATGTTATGTAGTTTCAAATACAATATATTAACATTTTAATGTAGAAAAAGCCAACGTAGGTGTCTTAAGTAGCTAAAATACAGCATATGGGCTCTTATATGCTGTTGTGTCATCACTTATATTGCAAGTCATATCTCTCCGACCCCTCATTTGGGATGCTTTTCATGAACTGGCCCCCATGACAAACTAATTGAATATCCCTGCCATAGAGCAAAACAGATGGCAAAATGGGATAATGCAAGTTTGCGTACTCCTGGTTGGAGAAAGACGAGTTTAAACAGTGACTGAAACCTGTCGCTGAAAACAACCACGTCATTTATTCCTCAAGGTTTGTTTCTTCCGAGCTTATCTGAGCTGTTGCACGCTTGTGCTCCATTCATTTATTTACTGCAACTGTTCATTAGCAACTCTTTGATAAGTTAAAGGTTTGATACTGATTAGAACTTGAAGTGGTGATGAGGTCTTAAAATAATCCAAGAAGGTCTTTAAAAAGTCTTAAAAAGGTATTGAAATTTCCTTTTGGATTCCTGCATATACCCTGGACGAAGTTCATGAACACTTTAGCGTCGTCATCTTTCACTATCAGTGTCTCTGTACTGAGCGCCCCACAATCCCTGAGCATCACTGTTTGTCCGTTTCAGATGAAGCGCTGGGAGCAGGCCAGGGCAAGAAGCCCTCCTCAAAAAAGAGAAAGGGAAGATGCAGTGAAGATGAGAACTCTGATGCACTGGGTGAGTTGGTGTTTCTGATAAAGTTCATGAACACTTTAGCATCGTCATCTTTTACTATCAGTGTCTCCGTACTGAGCGCCCCACAATCCCTGAGCATCACTGTTTGTCCGTTTCAGATGAAGCGCTGGGAGCAGGCCAGGGCAAGAAGCCCTCCTCAAAAAAGAGAAAGGGAAGATGCAGTGAAGATGAGAACTCTGATGCACTGGGTGAGTTGGTGTTTCTAATAAAGTTCATGAACACTTTAGCATCGTCATCTTTCACTATCAGTGTCTCCGTACTGAGCGCCCCACAATCCCTGAGCATCACTGTTTGTCCGTTTCAGATGAAGCGCTGGGAGCAGGCCAGGGCAAGAAGCCCTCCTCAAAGAAGAGAAAGGGAAGATGCAGTGAAGATGAGAACTCTGATGCACTGGGTGAGTTGGTGTTTCTGATAAAGTTCATGAACACTTTAGCGCCGTCATCTTTCACTATCAGTGTCTCAGTACTGAGCGCCCCACAATCCCTGAGCATCACTTAAGAACTGCAAATAAGCAGTGTTCTAAATAAGTCTAAAGCTTCTCTTAAAAAATGCATATAAATAACTCATACTTTCACATTACTTTCCCTAAAAAGTAACTAAATAATACATTTAGCTACTTTTTAAGTGACTCTAGATTGTAATGTAGGCCTAATACTTTTCCCCAACACTGCAAATAAGATAAACATATGTCCTGTAATATTTTTCAGACCTTTGAAATTTAAAACTCCAAACGATCGCCTAAACAAGATTACTACACTAGGCTAATAAGTTACAATAAAACTACCAATTTTATTTAATGCTGAAAACAAGTTAAAGCAGAATAATATAGCCTATTATTATTATACCTCTCCCGTAATACCCACTTGTCATTGTATTACTTATGTCCTAGACCAGCAAATCAGAATAGTCCGCTGGCCAGCACTTTTGGTTTGGTTTTCAGAGCTGCTGCGAACTCCAGTCAAAAACAGCGCTCATCAGTGCAAACGTGGGTTTGGAGAGTTCCATTTTAGTGCAGAGGAGGACTTTAAATTTGATTGACAAACTTACAATAATTAAAGTGTTCTGTTAATCAACAACATTAAATTACATTCATATTCTGCCTTACACCCGTTACATGTTTTCAATGCAGTTTTTTCTTTGCTGCTATCTCCGTGGTCTCTGGCCAGGGAGAGGCTAAGCCTTCCCCAGCCTTACACACGCTCCGCCTTGCCTGGCTGTGTTCTATTCTCACTTATCCCCCCTATGCCCTATTCATTTAGAACATTCTTACATTCAAAGTTGGAATTATTAAAAAATAAAAAAAAGCATTAAAGTCATCTCTCTTAGGTGTAATTTGCTTTCAAAGTATTTTTACAGTTCAGTTTTAGCGATCTTCATGTTTACAATTGCGCTCCATTCGCAGTGCACTTTGAAAACATTGATATCATGTAGAACACAGCCTCATGCGAAAGCTATAGGTAACCTAGGCTATTATTAAAAAGCGGAATTTATGTTACATCTCCAAAGCTTGTGAAAATAAAAAACATAGCTTACGTTAATTCTTTTAATTTATAGTAGGTTATTTATTAAGTATCTGTTCTGTATATGACATGGGCCTGTTGGTTAGAACTTTCTGCTGTGGTTTACATATGTCAAATTGTAAAAATAGACTTTAAAAAAATTAAAAATAAATAAACAATATCCTACTTAATACTAATAATAATAATACTAATAATAATAATCATCGTCGTCATCATTAATATTATTAATGTTGTTATTATTAAAGTAAATATATTTATAATAAATCACATTATTATTTATTTATATGATTTATGATATTAGAATAGTGTTAGCTTTTGTAAGTGAGTTTATGTTTTAGAATAGAATATGTAATGTTCAACTTCTCAATAATATTAGAAAAGGAAGCATAGGCCCTATATGTGTGTCATTTACATATATTTCAATGAATATGGAAAACGAGTGCATGTTTTTACCAAAACTAATGTTGGATTTTATTTTAAATGCCTGTTTGTGTAAAACAATATAATTTGCACAAAGAAATGATGGGGTTCTTCTCTAAAGTAGTTGTTACTCCACCCTGTTTAGAGCATCATTATGGGCATTTTACGCTATAACTAACATGCAAGTTAGTTATAGCGTAATGGATTGTTAATTTCAGTGCTGTTTTGACATTTCGCAAGAGCTTCAGCTGGTCCTGACCTCAGTTTCGCGACATGACTTTTATGTGGCGTCTAGGTATTGATGTCTGGATGACAGCAAGAGCGAGATGAGATAAGACCAGATTCAATGTGCACAGTTTCTGCTAATTTTGACTATAGGCTCATCTAAATTGGTTTTTCATTCGATTGAAAGCAGAAATATTGCCAGAGAGACAAAGTAACTTTTGGTTTTGGAAGAAAGCTGCTTCAGTAATGAAAGACGCAGTTGGTGAAAACACACACGCATACACAGGATACACTTATAGGCCTATTTATTATTGATTTATTTAACATTAAACGCACAGTAATTAAGTGTAAAAAAGAAAAGCATAACTTCGGAAAAAGTGCTCACTAGCTGCAGTTTCCGCGATTTCTGTGGTTGTCAGTAGTGCTGCAAAATCACTTTTGCTTTGATCAGAAAATAAGATTGTATAGCCTATTTTAGTTATTTAGCGTAATATATAGTTATTTATTTAAATTGGTGTAATTTATAAAAATAAGCTTTTTGGATTTAAGCATAGGCCGAGTATAAAACTTAATTTTACTTAAATACAAAAGATTTTGGACTTCAGGGGTTTTTTTATGGTACTTTATTGCATGTTGAATGTTACAATTACAAAGATTTTTATTAAATAAGTGCATGCCACAAGATATTTTTGTTGGTGTAAAAATATAAAAAGTATCATTCTCATATTCTTGCCTTATTTATCTTTAATATAAATATACAATTGCATACAATGCAATGCGTGGTGCACCTAAGAAAAAAAGGCACACCAAGGCAAAACGTCTAGCCCTGTATTGGATAGATTAATTGATAGATTGTGTGTGCATATTAATAACATTGACACTATACTTTTACGATTGATTAAACTAGGGATGCTAACGATTACTCGATCATTTATTGTCCGTAGGACTAACCCAAAACCGTTAAACCTTATCGATTAAGCATGGGCTATTAATAAGTTATGCTTTGCGATGTGAGACGCGTCCCCGATTTCACACATTACATAATGAAGTGTGTGCAGTTTACATTACCTTATGGAGTCGTGCACTCTCTTGACTTCGCATATTGGGGAGACATAAAACCCTGTTATGCACAGATCTCATTTATCTATTATCTATTTGCCGTTAATCCGCGGGTCAAGTAATCAAAAAGTAGGCTACATGACGTTTAATTATGGGTTAAGAAGACCAAACATTGGTTGTGCAAACTTTACATATACTTCCTCTAAAATATTATTATTATTATCATAAAAGTGTTTCAAGCTATATTATATTTTTATGGACTGGCATATGCCTAAATACGCATCACGGCCAGACATTTATAGTTTATATAAAAACGAGCGCACCTCATTTCACTGTGATCTTTTTGCGGATCATATTGCATATTCGTTTATTCTCCAGTAGCCTTGTAAATAATGTATTTTATTAATGGATTGTTTATAAGGACTGAGCTATTTATTACTGTGTTTCTCCGTTTAGAAAAAATCCTTGGGTGGTTTGATAATATATCATATTCAAAACTTTATCTATCATGTTTATAATCTGCCCCTCATCCTTCAATAGGCTATAACAGATCAATTTATCAGATGATTTGTCATAAGTAAAATATTAACAAAATGATTTTCTTTATGGAGACCCATCTAAAAACAATCGACAATCATTAATTCATTTAGTACTAATACAAGTTAACAATAACTTAAACCGAAACATACCTTTGTACATGAAAGAGCAGGTTCTCGGTAACCTTTAAGACAAGCTCATCGCATAAGAAACGACTCTTGCTTATGACGTCTGCTTTGCGGGCATTTCACGTTGTATGCGTCACCGTCGCATTTGTTCATGTGCTTTAAATGAATGCTTTTTGTCTCCCAAATGCATATAATGAAGAGAACGATAAAATAACGTTATTAACCGGTTGACTGTAAACGTTTCTGTTCAGAACGATTAAAGTTTATCTTTTTTTTCATTTTTCGTTTCTGTTCCTACAAAATGTCATTCATTTACGTTTTTCGTTTCCGTTCCTTGAACCGGTTCAGAGCCCTGGTACTGCTACTAGACACTTCAGTATTATATAGATTCTTATAGTAATCTCGAAATATGTTAATTGATTTACTATCATAATGTAGTTTGTCATTTGTGTCTAGTATTGATAAAATTGAGTGTGAATCACTTTTCTTCTTAGTGAGGTAAGCCAGAAATTTATCCGGCTTATCTCCATGCTCATAAAATTTCTGTTTCACAAACCTTAGTTTGTATTCTGCATCTTGGGTAAGCAGTGAATCTATTGCGCTTCTCAGTTCTGATATTTCTTTGAGTAATGCCTTATTTGCAGTCTTAATATATTTTTCCTCTATACTCTTCAAGTCCTCTTCTAATAATCTTTGGGTCTTGTTTTTTTTTACGTTTAGAAACAGAAAAGGACATAATTAACCCTCTTTTGTAAGCTTTGCTAGTCTCCCATAAGAGAGAAGGGTCTTGTGTTGATTTAGCATTAATAGCATAGAAAGATGTGAATTCCCTAAAGAAAAAGGGATAAAAAGTCTGATCTTTGAGTACATTGGTGTTTAATCTCCATTGCCGGAAGTTATCTCTATTCGATGCCTTTACATCGAGAACAACCATCGCGTGATCTGAAATGACAATATTGTTAATACGACATGATAAAGCTAAATGCATTAAACTCTTCAGAATGAAAAATAATAAATTCTCGTATAACACTGATGTGGTGGGGAGAAAAAAAACTGTATTCTTTACCAGATGGATGAAGCGCTCTCCAAACATCTATAAATTCTAAGTCTTCACAAATGCCATTAATTTGTTTAGCTATGTTAGATAGCGTCATTATTTTATGGGGAAACCGGTCAATAAGAGGATTTAACATACAGTTAAAGTAACCAGCAGCCATCATATAATCCGATCTCAAATCAAGTAAGTCAGCAAAAGCCTTAAGGAAATTAGAGGGGTGCCCTGGAGGATAATATACATTGAACAAAGTAATAGATTTGCCATATAAAGTCCCGTATATAATGACAAAATGGCCTCTGTCGTCTTCTGTCACTTTAACAACAATCAACGGTATATCTTTTTTGATCAGTACTGCTGCTACTCTACTATTTGACAAAAAGGATGAGGAATATACTTGATTATACCCCCCCTGCTTTAACTTTAAATGTTCCTGTTTATCTAAGTGTGTTTCCTGTAACAGAGCTATGCCTATTTTCTCTTTTGTAACATAATGAATTCCCCTAACGTTCCAAGTACATATGCGAAGTGTGCTATTCATTGTCGTAAACCTCAGTCAGAGTGAGACGCAGGAAATAAGTCCTAATCATAAGACATAATCTTTAATCTAATGACATGTTGACAGAGGTGTTGTGAAATAATAATAACAGCGGAGCATTAATTAAATGCATATTTCCTGTGGAGCGATCGATTTGAGGTAGCCTGATATTTTTATTTGACAGAAGAAAAAACATGATTGGACAAACAGCAGCAGACCCTTAGCCTCATCCACTGTACCAGCTCCATCTTCTGCTCCAAATGTATTCAAAAGAAAGAGTTTGCAGGAGTTTGCTTACAACCCAGAAAAAGGGGGAAAAAAGTGATAATGGCCTAGATTTCACTTCTGAACTGCTAAACTGAAGATCAGTTCTTTTAGCATTTTAAGCACTTGTTATTGTTTGGAAGAAAACACTTTTTTTGACATAGTACTTTTAAATACAGTAAATGGTGCAAAGCATAATCATTGAGGAGAGTCTCAGTCTCAGTTTACCAGTTGTTTAAGCACTTTAAGCTGTTGGTACTTTATTTTTGTTATTATCATCAATATTTGAAGTAAGTCCTTCTGTGCAGTTTCTTTTCACCCCCCACCCCCCTCACAAAAAAAGTTCAGGCTCATTTTTTTTTCTTTAACCCCTGCATAATGCTTTTGGGGGAAAAAAACACAAGCTAATGTTTTTTTTCATGATAATACTCTTCTAAAATAGCTTGTTATACATTTTAACCTGACCATTCTGCACTTTACATGGGCTTTAAAACAAGTAAAATTGGCCCAGTTTGTGTATTTTGTTCAAAATAATCTTTTAATTTATTTTAATTGTATTTATATTACAAATAACGTTTAGTTTAAAAAAAGACTACTCAAGTGTGGTGTTTATGTATAAAAAATAAACAATAAACAGGACTAATCTCCAGCCTTTCTGAATTGCATTTGTTTAAGTCATTTTTAGATTTTGGTCTTTTTTTTTTCTGTTTTTTCTATTTGTATTGTTGTTTTTGCCATTCGTAGAGACAACCAGGATGAGTGTGAGGAGACCGTGGAGTAAAGCAGAGAGAAGGGCGGTGAATAAACATCTAGCGAGGTTTGTGTCTGAGCAGCGGGTTCCAGGAAAAGCAGACTGCATGAAGTGCCTGGAAGAAGAGGTTCTGAAGGAACGATCTTGGAAAGACGTTAAAAACTTTGTGTACAATATGATTGTTACAGTGAAAAGGAGGTCTGCCTCACGAATGCTTATGTTTTAAAAAGTTAAAATGTTGCTGTTTTGTTTGGCTATGAGACCAATTGTTCTACAGAGAGCTGGTTCATATTTTAAGTCAGCTGGTTGTACAAATAAAAATGTTTTTTGAAAATCTATATTTTAGTTATTAATTTTGTATTTTCTCAGTAGCTTTAGCAATTAACAGGAAAATGCTTGATGCAAATAGAATTTTTTTGAAAAGACGCTCTAAATTATTACTCATGTTTGTTTAATTGAGTTCAATAATAACTTAGAGCTGTCTGTATTAAAACAAATAAATCAATACAAAATCATGTACTCAATGTAATTAAATTAGAAAGGAACTCAATAGCGCCCCCCATGAAAATGTCCTCACTCCACTGGTAAAAAACTTCTTTTAAAACTAGTAAAAAAGTTTCTTATACTTATTTTTTTAAAGAATCTGAGGTGATATTGTGAATCACAGAGACACCTAATGTTGAAATATTGTGTACATTTACCTGTAAATGCAGCAGAAATAGTGGTCCTCAGTCTGCAGGTTAATTTACCCGGTCCTCACTACCCCTGTCAAACAGGAATGTGTGTGTGTGTGTGTGTGTGTGTGTGTGTGTGTGTGTGTGAGAAACCGTAGTGGTTTTGCAGTCCTCGTGGGCTCTGCACATGTTTTCTCAGTGTATCTGCAGGGTCTCAGGCCGTACTCACACTATGTACAGTTGCCTTGAACCGGGCCAAAGCACGCTTGTCCCCCCTCCTGTCTCCCCCGACGGCCCGCACTCACATTACATTGGGGCCTGTGCGCTCTTCCGTCATGGATGATGCTCTGTTCAGTGCGCGCTCTCGCTCAGCACAGTGGACATGTCTTTAGTTATATGGTTTAAGTGGTTTGATATGCGGTGACACACAGTCTAATATTTCACTGAACAGATCAGACACTGTTGACGCTCATAAACAATCATAAAGTCCTCGTGCTGCAGGAATTAGGAGGTTTGCTGAAGCTGCAGCTGTGGTGCAGTGAGGGGTTTGAGTCTTTAATAATCTACCACAGTTTGTGTTCATTGAACAGTACCAATGATTAATTAATCCATATCAAACAGTCACGCCTAAAGTCTCGCTTTCAGTTTCAGGCTCAGACACGCTTGACCTCACACTGTAAGAGTACCGCACCTGAGCCCAAGTGAACCGTGGTCAGGCCCACCTCTTCCAACCGGGCCAGGGCCGCCCAAGTGAACCGTGCCTGAGCCCGATTCAGAGCACTCACACTTCTCAAACGATCCAGGAAACGGGCTTGGGCACGGTTCAGATAGCATAGCGTGAGTACACCCTAAAGTCTTCAATGTACTGAGATGTTGAGCTGCTGGTCTGAAATCTTTTGTGTTCATTGTGTTCCTCTGTTCATGTTTAGCTGCCCAGTCTGGCCATTAACACTCACACCATCACCAATAATCTCAGTCTCAACAAAGGTTTGGTTTAGAGACTGCAGAGCATCATGGTCTATTTCATGTTTAAATGTTCTCTGTTTATTTCTGCTGCGGACACTGACCTGACCTGTCATTCTGTTATTACATTATTATCGTTGTGTTATTAAATGTATTGAATTATAATCATTTTTAGATTTAAAAATCTCCTCAGCATTTATCCCTGTGTAAGGGCTTCATAATAGGGCTGTGGCCATGAGGAAATATAATCAACATGTGACAACACCGTAATACCGGTATCACCGTGGCCGTGGGGCTTTCCTCTTTTTCTGCTTTTAAATAAGTCATCAGTGCGTGTGTATTACACTTTCACTTTCAGTTTTTCTGGAATTGGCAACAACAAAACTAGATAAAGAGAGAGACTGTTATTAAACACAGACCTTTATTAACATACGCAAATAAACAACAAGGCTACAGGCTGAGGAAACTGGAGGTTGGAACCAAACAAATAACACCATAGAAGGTTTATTGCGTAGCCGATGTTAGAATGTCTTTAAGACAAATAAGAAAATAAAACAGAAAGATTAATAAATAAATAGCACAAAGTGTTAATAAGATTAAACGAATGAACAAGAAACAAATATTAAAGAAAAACTTCCAAAATGACACGAGGCTCCAGAAATGACTTTAGAAAATAAAGGAATCAACATAAACTCTGTAATCTGGCATGTATTAACAGCACAGTCTACATGTTCTTTGCCAGGAAACCCAACATGTTGACCATCTCTGGCTTAATATGGGATCTTGTGTGGCTCACTATATGGTGCTGAACACTCTCTCGGATGCGCCGCTTGTTGCGCACACGCAAAGATACTTTTTGGTTACCAACAAGGGGAATTGATTGACATCCTAGGCAATGAGACCTTTATTTGGCCTGACTGAGCGTGCGTTTATTGCGTGCAGCGCTGTATTTGGTAGCACAAAAACTCGCTCTGATCCGGGTCAGAACTTTACCAGCGACCAGGCTACATGAACTGCTGAAAGAGTTTTTTCTGCTGCGCATCGAATAAAGACACGCTTAACATCATCGATGTCCACAATACACAGCAACATCCTATATCCATACAACACAAACGTGCAGACTCTGAGCAACGAGGAAATAATTGCACATTTTATTCAAACCCAGACGGCTTGTTTAGTCATTTAATGCCAGCTAGACCAGCTGAAGGACGGTTACAGCGTGTTGTGATGTGGGCCGTCACCATAACGTCTAATCTTTCTTTAATTTGGACTTTTGCTTGAAAGCTTTACGGAGTGGCACTGTAGCTGGCCAAGACACTGCTGTAAGATTTAAATGATAGTCTATATATGCACCAATAAACAAGTGCACTGAATGAAGAAATAAAACAAATATGGATTCTGAGACGCAGTGGCGCACTAGGTAGTGCTGTCACCTCACAGCAAGAAGGTCGCTGGTTCAAGCCTTGGCTGGGTCAGTTGGCTCAGAAGAGCCCTGTAGCGCTGTACAGTGTGTGTGGACCGACTCACTGTAATAAACACACTCCTCCACTTCTGCTGTGTGTGTGTGTGTGTGTGTGTGTGTGTGTGTGTGTGTGTGTGTGT
>CAIGQZ010022259.1:0-11571 GCA_903798205.1 Danio tinwini
TATATATATATATATTAGTCATGTATCTAAAACTATACACAGTAGTCTGTCCAGGTTCCAGATCACCAGTTCACTATACATAAATGGAGAGTTAATTTCCTATAAAAGCAATGATATTGTAAAGGATGATAGTTAGCACATATTAACAAATATAACTATAGGCAAAAGAAAGCAGAAGAAAAACATTCCATGTGCGACAATGAAAGGATGCTTACATGCACGTGTTAGGCCCATTAATAATCTGTTCAAAGAATGGTTAAAGCGAAAGCAGCATCTGCTGCTGCTTACAAAAAATCTTGAGCTTTTGAAAGCAGCAGGACTGTGGGTACATGGGCATCGTTTTATTTTCTGTCTATTTCAAAGAGAAATCGCACCCATTGTATCGACACTACAGCTTTCATCAGTGAGTGAGGATCGCCTGTGTCTTAACGCGCACCTGATCATCCTCTCATTCCATATTCACCTGATTTCTTTTGCTCATGCAAACAGTTATTTTTGTCAGTTGTGCTGCTTTTTGATTATAAGACCACATTTGCAGGGATATTGATAAACAATCATAAACAAAAATTCTAACTTTTAGTGATGAGCCAGCACTGGCAGTTTGGAATTATTTTCAACCTGCCAAAGCGGCAAGTGGGAGTGTCTGTCTAACCGGCCACAGCTGAAATCTACCCGCATTTGGTGGGTTGGCGGGTGTTAATGTCAAGCCCTGGTTTTATATAATATAATATAATATAATATAATATAATAGTGAAAATAGTGTACAAAAGATGCTTTTGCATAATGTTATTTTTTTTCTTTTTTCTTTTAAAAAGTAATTATTGTGTTTTATCAAGTTTTCTCATTTTCATCCTTTATAAATGCATATATATAATATATTTTATTGTTATATTTATAAATGCATGTAAAATATATATTATATTTAGATAATAGTCTCAAAGTCTCTAAGTAAAGTTCAGTTGTGGGTTTTGAAATGAAACAAGCGTTGTTTGACTACTGACATTAATGAATACTTTTTTTGTCTTTTAGAAGGGATTCTCTCATCTGATCTTACATACAGAGAAACTGTCAGCATACAAGCTCATGGTGTGTTTTTCCTCTGAACCTAAAACATTGTTAACTAACAAGTTTCAGTGGGTTATGTGGTAAGCAAGGGAATTACAATCTTGCATCTTGTGAGGAAGTTCTGTGTGGTGAAACAGAGTGTTGCCCTTTGTTTGGTTTTTCATTTTATGCATGTGACCCTGAAATGCCACTCCTTGATCAGTTTTCAATTTTAATATTGGTTTGTATGTGTAATGTGAATGGGATGCTGACAAGGAATCGTGTGTCCAAATGCAGGTTTATTACACAGAGATGGTCAGGCAAGCAACTGCCAACAGGGTCAAACGGGTTATATAGGCAATCCAAAGTCATAGTCATTAAACAGGCGAATGGTCAGTCATGTAAGCAATGTAAACAAACAAAAAAGGTGAGGGTCAAAACAAGGCAAAGCAAGGAAGAAAAACACATCGCAATGTTCGCAGTAACAGTATAACAAGACTCAGCACTGGTGTGTGTGTGTGCTCTGTATAAATAGTTCTTGTAATCAGTTCATGAATATCTCCCAGCCGTGAGTGTGTGTAATTTACCTAATGAGGAACAGGTGTGTGTTAGCGGTGCATGACTGGAACTTGATGAACATATACCGGTGGATTTGTAGTCCTTTAGCTATCTGCGTGTTTACCAGCAAATCTAAAAGGATTAGATTGCTGGTGATTGTAAAAGTATGCATCTGTCTGCAATTCTAAATGTATGTATGCTTATATAAATGTTTCAGATGACGGAGAATATGAGCCTTTGCTGCCTTACACTCAATCCACCACTCAAATCTTCTTGAATGCCATTAACCCAGTGGACCTTCGAACATGGAGAAGATGGCATTGGAGTGCCAAAATGATTAAAGTGATCAAGGTGAATCCATTTTGGATATGTGCATAAAAAAAAAAACCCAAAAAAAACAACAACTTTTTATTTGATTAGAAAATATGCGCATAAACTGCGATGGAAACACTTTTACCAAACAAATTCCAGTATGTGCGTTAAAAAAGGTCTTGTGATTTTGTTAGAAGAGATCATGTGATGATAAAAATGTGTGGGAGTAAACAAACAAGCAGGCTGAACACATTGTAAAACATCTGAAATGTTGTTTTGATTATTGTAATATGCCTTAACTGTTTCAGTATATTGTTATTATATTATTAATGACCTCTAAATTCAAGAGCGTCTGCACTCCGTGTCTCAAGCCTTTAAACGCCACTGCGCGTTCACTGCGTGTCAGGATTGTTTTCTGGGCGAAAGTCATTTTAATAAATGAAGAAAAGATTCACGCAGCTTCTTCCACCACAGCAAATTCCATTTTTACTGTTGATATTTGGCCCCAGATAATCAGAAAGTGATGATTTAGTTTTCTTTGACTCGTTGGATGGAAACGTTAATTTGCACACCGTTTATGCGATGATCTAGTTTTGCGCATAAAGTTAATTCACATTTTTGGAGGGAAGCATAGCTAGTGTAACTTGTTATAGATCTGTCATAAACATGATTGTCGTGAGGCCATTATAATTGTGTCATGAACTTAATAATAGCATCATAAATATTTTTCTTGACGTCAGCTACTTGAATTTGTCATTAAAGTGTCACTAAATATCATTAAATATTAATGATGCTGTTATACTTTTTGGATAGAGTATTGACATTTTGAATGATACAATTTAATGACAAAATTATAATAATAAGTGAAAAATATCCATGACACAGTTATAATGGCCTCCAGACAATCATGTTGATGACAGATTTATGACAAGTTTTGTTGTCGTGGAAATGTCATGTCATTATAACAAAGACATCTCAAAAAGTGTCATCTTTGCATTAAAAATAACATAATTGAGTGAATGATGTTGTTATAAGCATGCATAAAATCTCATTCATATTCAAAACATGTGTCATGCACGAATTTAAATGTCTCACGACAGTTTTATGAATACCTCATCAAGTAAAGCAATAACAAAGCAAAGTCTCTCTCACTATTAGGTGCCTGTAGAAGTGTTGTTACTGTTGACCGTCCCTGTGGTGGACACAGATAAAGAGGATCACAACTGGAAACGTCCTCTGAACTGTCTGCACGTAATCACTGCCCCTCTGGTGTGTGTGCTCACCTTCCAGTCAGGAAATTGTGAGTTGGCTTGAATTGTTCTGTTCCATGAAGCAAAGCCTGTTTAGCAGCATTTACTTGCAGTGCATGCACACAAAGCACAGTTTTGGCATTTCTGTTATTGTTTTTGTTGCTTTAATCCATCTGCTGCAGTCATTAGATTAGTCAGAGGAACTGAAATTCCTCTTGTAAGTGAAAAGATAACTCCTGTTGATGCAGAAATTGTGCAATCGCAAGTGACTGAAACAGACTGTTTTTCTCTGTCATTCTAGATGGTCTGTACCTCATTAAAGGAGAAGTTCCAGTGTGGGTGCTTACAATCTGCATTGGAGTCTTCCTGTCTGGCATAGTCTTCTTTACCACTACAAATGAGCAACCCCCGAGATATCACTTTGTAGGACTTATTTTTATTCTTTGCTTTTTTGATCAATTTATGTGGCATATAAAAGGATAAAATTGCATCACAGCTTATATTTGGATTAAAGAAGAGCCTTTCAAACTTTAAAAGTTAATAAAATGTTATTCTTTTTGTTTTTCATAAATTGTAATTTAGTTAGGATAATACACTGTGTAAAAATGCAGAGTTCCACACAATTCATTCATGTTGTCCCAACACAATTGGATTATTTCAACTTAACAGATTTAAGTGGATTGATCATAAAATAATTAAGTTGCCCACCAAAAAATCACAAGAATTTTGTTGTTTTTACTGATTTTTAAATAACTAGTTTGAACAAGCAGCAAAAATTGTTGTTTTCTGTTAGATTTTTTTTTACAGTAAAGATGTAGCCTTGTTTTATATGAGATGTCTTTGTTTAGACATCTAATAGACTTCTTTTAAACCAAAACAAAATTTTGGCCTGGCACCCACTAAAATGTCAATCAGTGCAACAATAGTTTATATATAGCAAAATATGGACCCTTCTCACAAGACTAGTTTAATGACGATCATGATCTTAAATCCTTTATTATTACGTTTTTATTATTTATGTTTTTATATATTATATATTTATATATATGTATGTATGTGTATATATATATATATTTTTTTTTTAATGTACATTTATATGTATTTACATATGTATTATATCATCTTTGCATCTAATTACAAACAAAGAAATACTGCTTGTGTGAAGTGTTTGTAATGCAGTGTCAATGGGCATTATATATATATATATATATATATATATATATATATATATATATAATGTAAAAATAATCTGTCTGATACTAAACTTTTTGTAAACAGATGTTAATTCATATTATCGTTTGTAGCTCTATTCTCTGCTAGGTTTTGTGGTCAGTGCACTGTGGATCAGCACTGCGGCGACTGAGATTGTCAGTGTGCTTCACCTCCTGGGGATTGTTCTCAGTCTCAGCAACACTGTACTGGGCCTCACTTTGTTAGCCTGGGGCAACAGCATAGGAGGTACCCACTCACTCACAAACAAAGTGTATTATTTTACTCAAATTTATTATCGTACTTGCAACTATTAAATTGACTTAGCTTTTTGTTGCTACTCTTATTAATGTAATGTAATGAGTTGCTATGTATGATGTACTAATGTATTGCATGTATTTGTATTATTTATTTATATATATATATATATGTGACGGGGTACTGTCCCTCTGTCAACTGAAGTATTTACAGTTCTACTGGCGGACAAATATAGACATTGATTCCGGTCAGAGAATCAGGCAACAAAGAAGTAATCCTCTTCAAACTTCTTTAATAACATTTGTTAAGCAGTCAGTGCCATCAAACTTTCCTTCAATTATGTTGTGATGTTTGGTGCATGAACGCACAACATGTAGGAAGAAAGAAAGCACATTGTGATCTGGCACCTGCATTCGTATATGGAAGTTCCTCCAATCACAGTCCGTGTAAAACTCACTGATTATTTTCAGTTCCTAGTGGGCTTTCTGACATAGCCGCCCCCAATTATTGGTAAAGATAATTGTAGACCTTAGGAAAGGCCATCTCTGGCTTCTGTATCTTCATCCTTCATTTCCGGTATTTGAATGAGTTTTACAACAGGCCTCAAATATGACTTGTCCCTGACTTGGACTTTGGCAGTTCGAATCCTCCCGTCTGCTCCTGCATAGGTTGCCGTAACCGTTCCCACAGGCCACAGCGCACGCGGGAGTTGATTATCTATTAGAAGTACAACTTGGCCAACTGCCAGCCCTTTGCTATCTGTTCTCCATTTCTGCCTGCCCTGTAGTTCTGGTAAGTAGCGATGGATAAATGCTGTCCAGAATTGGTCAGCCAGTACTTGACTGTGCCGCCACCTGCGTTTTCCCAGCATCTCGTTACAGTCATAAAGGACTTGTGGCAAGGAGGCATCATGGCGTCCCATTAGTAACATATTTGGTGTGACAGGATCTGGGTCGGCAATGTCTGATGAGACATAGCCCAGGGGCTTGGAATTTAGAATGCCCTCCACCTCCACTAGTAATGTTTGTAGGACAGATTCTGGTACAGATTGTTCCCGAAGAATGACCTGCAAGGCAGTCTTAACAGATTTCACTTCTCGCTCCCAGGTTCCACCAAAGTGAGGTGCGTTTGGTGGGTTAAATCGAAACTGGATCTGCTGTTGAGCTAGCGGTGTCTGAAGCTTCGGAGCCATTTGCTTAAACGAGTCTCTTAGCTCGTTGTCCCCTCCTACAAAGTTAGTCCCATTATCACAGAGTATTTCAGCAGGCTTCCCTCTACGAGATATGAAACGTCGTAAAGACAGAAGGAAGGCATCAGTATCCAGATGTTCAAGTAGGTCAAGATGCAAGCATCTGGTAGTTAAACACTTGAACAAGATCCCCCATCTTTTCTCTCTGCGCCGGCCTATCTTTATGTGAAAGGGTCCGAAGCAGTCTATGCCCGTAGAGTAGAATGGTGGTTTAAACAGACGTAGTCGGCAAGGTGGTAGGTCAGCCATTTGTGGGTTCTGTGGCTTGGCACGCCAGAATTGGCAGTTCTGACAGAAATGCTGGTGTTTGCGCACAGCTTCACGACCTCTAAGCACCCAATATCGACGCCTTAGCTCTGCTAGCACTCGTTCTGCCCCAGGGTGATGGAGTTGTTGATCTGTGTCTTGGATAAGTAACTTTGTGACTTGATGGTGAGAGTCTAAAACGATCGGGTGCATGGTATCAAATGACAGGGTTTCAGCACGACGAAGTCGTCCACCTACTCTTATCAACCCAGCATCTTTGTCGAATTCTGGAGCGAGAGAACTCAAACTGCTATCGGTCGGAATGGGCTGTCCAGCTTTCAGGGCTCTAAATTCCTCTGGAAATGAATCAAGCTGAGCATGCGCTAAGAGAAGCTTTTCTGCCTGTATATACTTTGAGGCATCGCTAGTAGTTTCAGCGTCAGCCGCCCCATCACAAGACATGACAGTCGCTTGAAGAAGTTCCTTCCAAGTTTTGAACTGACTGAGGTCTGCTGGCACTGGGCTTGGGGTAACACTAATGGCAGCAATAAACGATGCTCGTTTGATTTCATTTAAATCAGGCTCAGACTTTGTACTGGGTGTCACTGGCCATACATCCTGTGGCTGAGTCAAGAAGCATGGTCCGTCTCTCCACTGGTGCGGGCCTGCTATTTCCTCTAAAGTAAGCCCCCTTGTAATGTGGTCGGCTGGGTTTCTCTTTGAGTCGACATACCTCCACCTGGAGATGTCTGTAAGTGTCTGAATTTCGGCTACTCTCGACCCTACGAACACCTTGTATCGGCAAGATTCTGACTTTAGCCAATGTAGCACAGTAGTCGAGTCGGTCCAATATGTGACTTGGTGTATGGGGATAGTAAGCTCAGCTTGTATGACCTGTGACATCTGAGCGCCAGAGAGTGCAGCACACAGCTCTAG
Source organism: Danio tinwini (assembly GCA_903798205.1). Taxonomy (NCBI): domain Eukaryota; kingdom Metazoa; phylum Chordata; class Actinopteri; order Cypriniformes; family Danionidae; genus Danio; species Danio tinwini. Next base: position 7,063 of record CAIGQZ010022259.1, read on the forward strand.
ACGGGGCATCGATAAACATTTGCGGGGAGCCACTCTAGAGCGAGCTAGTACAAATGATACATGGACCTTCTCATTCAGGATTTGAAGATAGGCCACAGAGCCATATGCCCTTTCTGAGGCGTCACAGAATACATGTAACTCTCTTCTGGTAGCAGGAGTATCCGACATGGAAGGAGCGTATGGTCGAGGGAATTGTACTTTAGTGATATGGGAGAGTTCTGCAACCCATGTGGACCATTTATCACGCAAGTATAAGGGTTCGATAGGGTCATCCCAGCTAAGGTTTTGTTTCCAGAGATCCTGAATCAAGGTTTTAGCCCTGGTGGTAAAGGGTAGAATAAAGCCCAGGGGGTCAAACTGGCTGGCCAGAGTTTTGTACAGGTTCCTCATTGTGGGCTGGACGGGTTCGGCTATGCGGTTTTTATAACCGAGAGTGTCATCAATACAGTTCCATTGTAAGCCAAGAGTGAGTTCCTGCAGGTAAGAGCTACTCTGGGACAACCAGCACTCGCTACTAGCTGATCTAGCATCTGATGGAAGATGCTTCAAGACAGAAGGTATGTTGCATGCCCACTGTCGGATCTCAAAGCCTCCCTTTAACATTGACTCACGTAGGCCATCTATTATAGCCTTGGCTTCATCTTGACTAGGGGTACTGTGAAGACAGTTGTCAACATAAAATGAGGTCTCCACAATGTCAGCTAAGTCGGGCCTGCTTTCTCTGTTTTCTTGGGAATGGCACTGAAGGGCATAAATGTCACAGCAGGGGCTGCAGGTGGTGCCAAACGGAAGTACCTGCCACTCGTAAATGTCTGGAGCGGCCTCCCTATTCATGTTCCTCCAGATAAAGCGCAGCACAGGCCGGTCCCCAGGTAACAGACGCACTTGGTGAAACATGCCTTTGATGTCGCCACTCACTGCAACGGCATGTTGTCGGAACCTCAATATCACCCCCAACAAAGATGGCCCTAGTGTTGGCCCAGGAAGGAGTTGTTCATTCAGACTTTGGCCGTTATACTGGAAAGAACAGTTAAAGACGATACGATCCTTTCCATTATGATGCACCAGGTGGTGCGGAATAAACCATGACTCTGTGGCATTGTCTGCCTCTTGTGGTGTTATCTTTGCGATGTAGCCTGCTGATTCAAGCTTTTGGATCTCAGAACAGTAAATCTGTGCCTGCTCAGGATTTTTTGCTAATTTTCTCTCAAGGTTTCTGAGGCTGGGAAATACAGCTTCCATGTTGGTATGGAGCAACGTGATGGGGGTACGTCTCAGCAGTGGGGTAGCGTAACGCTCTATCCCATTTACATCTACTCTGACAGTAGCAGTCTGCAAGAGGTTATGGCACTGTTTGTCTTGCTGTGATCTTGTTATCAGCTTTTCGTTGTATGGCAATGTGTCAATTTGCCACAAGCGTTCCACATGCTGAGACAGCTCTTCACGTGATGGGGCTGTCATAATATGTAGACATTGTTGCAGGCCTTTGGGGGGCTGAATTGGACACATTGGTCCCTGCAGTATCCAACCAAGCTTGGTATGTATAGCAATGGGGCCACCATCTACCCCTTTATGTACTGGCTGTGTAGGTGTCAGGAGGTGTGGCAGGTCAGACCCTATGAGGAGTAACGGCTTGACTCTGTCTATAGGCTGTAAAGGCAGGCCTTTCAGATGGTGGTATGCTTTCTGGAGTGCTGCTACAGGGTAGTTATGCTCAGCAAGACATAAACCAGGGGCAGAAAAGGCATTTCGTATGATATACCTCTCTGATGGTTTGGTAAATGGAGAGACCTCAAAGGTGACTGTAGACCCATCCAGTTTAGTATGGTTTCGCTGAATCGTCTGCAGAGAAAGCACTTCTGGAACTCCACTAAGCCTGAGCTGTCGAACCACTTGAGGGAGGACAATAGTTCTTTCTGAGCCATCGTCGAGCACGGCATAAGCCTCCATGGTGTGTGTTTCACTGTGCAGGAGAACTCGTGCGACCTTGAGCATGACCTTCTGTGAGCGGTTGGGTCTATCTAGATAGATTTGTGTCGAAGGCAAACTCACCATCAGAATTGCTCTGGAAGTGTCTTTAATTGAGTCATGCAGTATGGTAAGATGGATTTCCTTGCATATTTTACACGGTCGTTTGAGGTTACACGTATTAACTGAGTGACTCCTCCCACACTTCCAACAGCGTTTGTCTCTTGTGATCCAACTGACAATTTGATCGGTGGTCAGCTTCTTAAATTTATCACATGAGTTAAGATAGTGTTCTTGGTTGTCGCAATATGGACAATACGGCTTTGGCTTGGAACTGACCTTTATTGGTGTTGCTGCTTGAGGCTTAAAGTTTTCTGAAGTCAGAAACGAAGACGTTGAACGTTCCCAATGATATGAAGAACCTTTACTTCTGCCAGATGACTTTGTAATATCTGACTGGAACATAGCAACAGCTCTACTGGAGATCCGCTTGGCTTGGGATTTAGTCTGTAACCAGGCTGCTAGGTCGGGAAGTGTATACGTTCTGTCTGTACCAGATTTAAGAATGCCATGACTAAAGCAGTACTCCACAAAGCTATCTCTGTAGGCGGGGGGCATTTTTCCTAAAAGGCGGTCGACGTGGGAACCACACATGAGCTCAAATCTATTCTGGCCCTCCAGAGTCCTCAACATACCGACTAGGGATTGAACAGACAGGGCGAATGAGTCAAATGAGTTTGCGTCACCTATTTTAAGTGGTGGTGTACTCATAATAGCCCCTAATTCAGATTGAACAAGCTGTCTGGGCTGGCCATACTTTGCCTGTAAAGCTTGTAAGGCTGCAGTGTAAGGTTGTGGGTGGTGCATATAAGCTTTAGCTAACTGTTTTGCACTAGCAAATTTCAAATGACTCATTAATACTTGGTATTTGTATTGCTCACTAATGTGAGTATGGGGACTTAGTAGGCTGTCTAATGCCAATTTCAGAAGGGCAAAGTCACTTTCTGTACCACTTTCGAACACAGGTAGTGTAGGGCGAGGGATGCCATAGGCTGCGGCCATCAGAAGCTCTGTTCCGGGTTGAGGCAAGTAGCCAGTTTGGGAAACAGGTGCATCTGCAAAGGGCTGTGGGCAGATGTGCATGTTGGATGCAGCTGTCACTCTCTGATGAGGAGCTGTTGGTTGCATAGGGTTAAAGGTGGATAGTGGCACTGAAACTGGGTTTGGTGGATGCTGAATGGCCAATTGGGCAGTGTGCTCTGGAGCTTGTGTTAACTTGGTGGCTTGTAATGTCCCTGGAGGAATGTAGGGTGTTGAATGGGCCATATATGGTTCCTTTAAAGTGCTCTGTGCATCTGGAACAGTTTGTACGACCTGCATTTTGGGAGTTGCGGGGCATGATGACTGCTGTAGGACAGAAGATGGAGCTGGGCTGACACAAAGGGACTTTGGTGGCAGTGCTGTGGTGTCGGGGGATGCTTGAAAGTTAGCATCGTTCACACTTAAGTCTTGACTGAGTAAAGAATTTACAAGTTTAGCGACTTCTAAGTCAGCTTCTGCCTTTTTTAGCTTCCGTTGTCTTTCCAATTGGTTAGCTAATGCTTCCTTTGCCTCAAGAGCCTCTTCCTGTACGCGCTGAGCCTCCTTTGCTCGTGTTCGCAGTCTGTAATACTCTATTTCTGCCAGCTTGTCCTCCTCCATCTGCTCAAGAAGGTTATCATACTGACGCTGCTTAATTCTCTCCTCCACGATGGCTGCCTGACTGCTTGTGAGTGCTAAAGTAGCTTGTGCACCAGAAGTAGTGGAAAAACTACTGGATTTAGAATGAAGGCTGGCTTTACTATGGGACGTTTTCCTTGACTGGCTTTTAGGTTGGCTGTGACAGCGAGAAGCAGCAATTGAAGGAGGGTCCCCAGGAAGTGTATAGCCAACTTCATAGTCTTCCAGATGAGATGGCAGTTTACCCTTTCTTATGGGTCTAGCTGCGGGGTCTGATACATCACCAGTTGCACTGTCCATATTGTTTGCTTTGCCAGATCCGGCTCGAAGGACCAACTTGTGACGGGGTACTGTCCCTCTGTCAACTGAAGTATTTACAGTTCTACTGGCGGACAAATATAGACATTGATTCCGGTCAGAGAATCAGGCAACAAAGAAGTAATCCTCTTCAAACTTCTTTAATAACATTTGTTAAGCAGTCAGTGCCATCAAACTTTCCTTCAATTATGTTGTGATGTTTGGTGCATGAACGCACAACATGTAGGAAGAAAGAAAGCACATTGTGATCTGGCACCTGCATTCGTATATGGAAGTTCCTCCAATCACAGTCCGTGTAAAACTCACTGATTATTTTCAGTTCCTAGTGGGCTTTCTGACATAGCCGCCCCCAATTATTGGTAAAGATAATTGTAGACCTTAGGAAAGGCCATCTCTGGCTTCTGTATCTTCATCCTTCATTTCCGGTATTTGAATGAGTTTTACAACAGGCCTCAAATATGACTTGTCCCTGACTTGGACTTTGGCAGTTCGAATCCTCCCGTC
>CAIGQZ010022270.1:0-11139 GCA_903798205.1 Danio tinwini
AAAAAAAATGTACAAATGTAGCAGTAGAAAGGACTATTAAAATAATCTTAAAAAGCCAAGCTAAAAAGGAATGTTTTAAGAAGTGATTTAAAAATAGATAGTGATGGAGCCATCCTAATATCAAGGGGCAGGGTGTTCCACAACTGAGGACCCACCACAGAGAAAGCTCTGTCCCCTCTACGTTTTAGTCTGAACTGAGGAACTAAAAGAAGATTTTGATCACTTGATCTAAGAAATCTCACGGGAGTGTAAAAATGAAGCAGCTCTGAGAGATAGGATGGGGCTAGATTATGGAGGGAATTATATACCAGTAAAATCAACTTGAATTGGACAGGCAGCCAATGGAGGCCTCTTAGAAGAGGGCTAATGTGGTCATATTTTCTGCTATTACAAATAAATCTAGCAGCAGCATTTTGGACCAACTAAAGGTGAGAAAGTTGAGATTTTGAAATGCCACAGTAAAGTGCATTGCAGTAGTCTAACCGTGATGTAATAAAAGCGTGGACAGCCATCTCTAGTGTGGTGGGATTTGAGAAATGTTGACTTTAGACAGCAAATGGAGTTAATAAAAACTGGAGCCAGTAACCGAACTGATCTGTTTGTCTAGTTTCAATGACTTGTTAAGAATGACACCCAGATTGCAGACATGGGTGGATCTGAAAGTAGATTAGCAGCCCAGATCTAGGCAAGTGGCCTGAACGTTATCAGTAGGGCTGAAGACAATAACCTGTTTTATTATTATTTAATGATAAAAAATTTAAATATACATACTTCTGTTTCAATTGAAATGTTCAAAAACCTAGGTTTTAATGTTTATTGCCTTCAAATGTTGTCTACTGTATACAAGCTGCTATACTTTGTCCTAATTCGGGTGGTCAGAGGGGTTTTAAGTGAAGTTTATTTATAAACTAATTTCGAGAGGATCACATGCTTATGATTGCTTGGAGCCGGTCCCACATTATTTAATTTATGATTCACCAAACTGACAATTTCTAAGCCACTATAAATACCCCATATAAACTCCATATAACAGCCATCTTCGTTTTGAAGAATCCCCCCGTCCACCTCTACTCCTCCTCCTTTCCTAGATGGGTGGCAGGGTGGCCTAGTGGATAGCACTGTTGCCTTACAGCAAGAACGTCACTGGTTTTAGTGCTTACCAAGCCAGCCAACGTTTCTGTGTGGAGTTTACACGTTCTCAACGTGCTCACATGAGTTTCCGCTGGGTTCCCTGGTTTCCCCCACCATCCAAAAACATGCAACTTAAGTTAATTGACTAATCCAAATCAGCACCATAGACATGCTCCTAGTAAGTAGTTATCTCTTATGAGCAATCACTATCTGTTCATTAGCTACTACAGTTCTCAAGATTTACCTGAGCTCAAACTCCCCTCTCGCCTTGCAAACGGGAGGGAGCCCTGGACTCGAGGATCTTATGAGCTCAGGGCTCTCTCCCGGGACAGCATGCCAAACAAGCTTCATAATCAATCATCAGCTAAGTGTGAAGTCTTGAAACGACTTTAACTGAAGTAATTCAGCATGGCAAAGTCACATTTTAGCACATAAAATATATTTTCCCCAACAACAAAATTTGGCTAGTGAAAATGCAGAATGGGCGTCACGGTGGTGCAGTGGGTAGCACAATCGCCTCACAGCAAGGAGGTCACTGGTTTGAGCCTTGGCTGGGTCAGTTGGCATTTCTGTGTGGAGTTCTGTGTGCATGTTCTCCCCGTGTTCGCTAGGTTTCCTCTGGGTGCTCCGGTTTCCTCCACAGTCCAAACACAAGTGAATCGGGTAAGCTAAAATGTCCGTGGTGTATGAGTGTGATTGAGTGTGTATGATTGTTTCCCAGTAATGGGTTGCAGCTGGAAGGGCATCCGCTGCGTAAAACATAAGCTGGATAAGTTGGCGGTTCATGCCGCTGTGGCGAGCCCAGATTAATAAAGGGACTAAGCCGAAAAGAAAAATGAATAAAAATGCAAAATGGCTAGAAACTTTAGACAATTACCAACCATAGTGGCCGGTGAGCAAAAAAGTTATTGTCAAGCCCTGATTATAAGTATTATCTCTACTTATCAAATCTTGTCCCGTATGCATTTGGCTGTGCTAATGCAGTCTCTAGTAGTCATTTCATATTTATAGCTTTTCACTTTACATTAAATTATGACTAGACATTTTACATATATTAAATTTTAAAAATAAATTATATTTAAAAACAAATTTTCAAATAAATCTATTTTATTTCTATAAATAACAGCTGGCAGCCCGTCACAGCCCTCTGGGGTTGAAAACCACTGCTTTAAAAACATTAGGATCAGAATTTGGTTTTATTTTAGTTTTTTCTTTTAACATGTAGAATGTTTATTGTTGTCATTTTTATTATATCTTAATTTTTCTTTATTTAATGAATGTTTGTTACTGTAGGGGTTTATACTCACTGTTATAGCAGATGAAGTATTGGGTGTTCTTACATGGCACAACAAACCACTGTCCATTTCTCATATGAGTACAATTATTACTGCTGTTTGGTTGTCCAGATGCCAAGTTCAGAAAAAGCACAGGATCACCTGAAGACCAATGCCATTTATAAACACTCGTCTTCTGAAGACCAATCCAGATATTCTGAACACGTCCATCATTCACACTCTTGTTCAGCTGGATCATGTCATTCATGTTGTCAACAGTGGCCAGATCTGTGTATTTCTCTCTGCAGTATCTCTGAGCTTCAGTCCAGTTCTTCTCCTCATTTATAAAGTGATACTGACGCTGAACACATTCAGATATGGAGCAGAGAGCTGTGAAAGAGACACTTTGCTTTAATGCTTTTCAGAACAGAGTCAAACCTAATGAAACTATAAACCATAAATAAAACTACAAACACACTCACCAACGAGGAGAAGAGGGAAATATAGAGTTTGAGCCATTTCTGAGGAGGAAACACACTGAAAAACTTAAATACTTTCATGTTTTCATATAAAAAAACATCATGATCTTTCATTTTAAGGCAATATAAATATCTCAGAAGTCTATTACTTGTGTGTAAAGCCTGTAGATGTGTGTTGTTTTTACCTCAGAGGTGGTGTCTCAGTCCTCAGTCTGATGTTTCTGTCTGCAGCTTCAGACTGTGTGATTATTCTATATCTGCTCTCATCTGTCACATCATGTTTATTACTCTAAACAAATTAATTTAAATTTTTCTTCCTCGTTAAGGAGAATTTGCATTTCTTCTCTGTGTTGTCTGTTGCTGCTGTACTTCTTTGGAAATGTGTTCATTTGAAAGCAGTTCTAGAGTCAAGTCTCACATGAAGATTTTTCACATTTGCATTGTTTTTTATTTAGTTTTCCATGAAATTTTTTTTGTTTATTTTCTGACATTATGTAAACCATTGAGCATTTTGCATGTTTGCTGATTTACATGCATATGAATACATCCCAGGGCTTCAGTGATGCACTTTGCTAGGAGAATGTTATGAGCATCTCTGAAACTTCATTCATTAATTTTCCTTCGGCTTAGTCCTTTTATTTATCAGAGGTCACCACAGGGGAATGAACCGTCAACTTATCCAGCATATGTTTTACACAGCAGATGCTCTTCCAGCTGCAACCAAGTACTGGGAAACACTCATACACACATTCACACTACCAATTTAGTTCCTCAATTCCTCTACGGCAAATAATTGGACTGTTGGGGAAAACCAGAGCACCCGGCGGAAACCCACACCAACACGGGGAGAACATGCAAACTCCACACAGAAATGCCAACTGGCCCAGCCGGGACTCAAACCAGTGACCTTCTTGCTGTGAGGTGACAGTGCTGACCACTGAGCCACTGTGTCGCCCATCTGTGAAACTTATTTATATATAAGTTTAATTCGACTGCTGTACAAGGCTTGTGTGCAGCTGATCAAGACTAAATCATCAGGGCCTGGTTTTTCAAAAGGTTTAATCCGGATAAAATGTATCCAGATTTAGTAATCCTTTTTTTTTGTGATGCGTGATCACGTAATCCAAAGCAACACCAGAGAGGAACTTTTCAGGATCACTAAATCTGGATAAACAGTGCTCAAACAGGATAGGAAATCCCAATGTAGAACTATAGATATGTACAAAGCAACAAGTAGAATAGCCAGCGTGGGCTCAATATACGTTTTTTTTTTTTGTATGAAAATACACACATTAAAAAAAATTAAAAACCCCACCCCATCCTCTTCCAGCAGTCCGCTCATCTGAGACCTACAACACAAACACTGTACATTGAGGATATTTATAACAAGTTTCAAATTTAGATGTAAAAAAGACTTAATGTCAAAAACTCACCATCAAAATAAAGTGTGACCAGCACTATTCTGTTTGCCACTTGTATGACTTCCTCATCTGCTTTATTAAATTACCTCCTTTTAGATGGACCTTTTGCTTGTTTGCTGGTTGGACTGATTATTATGTTGTTGAATTTTCTGCCTGATTTTTTTTTTTACTTAAAGATGCAATAGGTGACTGTGTTCAGTACAAACATGTAAACATATATGTAAATGTGCTGTTCCATCTTTCAAAGTCAAAGTGATTTACATAAAGTTAGAACAATAATGTTGACTGTTCATCCTTCTGGTTTACATCGGGGATGCAACTGTCCTTCTTGTATGTCATACCGTGGTGTGTACATAATCAAATGTACTATGAGGATGTGCACACATGCCAACTTATTAGTATTTTTCAACAAATGAAAATTCCTGTGTTTATACATATTACTGTGGAACATTCATTGACAAAAGAAGGATATAATATAATATAATATAATATAATATAATATAATATAATATAATATAATATAATATAATATAATATAATTAATATAATAGTTGTGGCAATAATAATCCACTTTATTTCCAGACTCAAAGTCCATTACATAAGAAAATATAAGTTACAATAATACAAGTTTAAGGCAATTAACAATTAAGAGTTATACCTGTGTTTCCTCACAGGACGACACAGTAAATCTAGGATTTACAGCAACATTAAAGGGCAGATAATTTACCCCTTTTCTCCTGATTTATTAGAATGTGTCTGTAAAGTTTCAACTTAAAACACTCATCAGATTATTTATTATAGCTTTCAGAAGTTTGTAATATTTAGCTCTGAGCATCAGGTACCTGTTTTTGTGGACTGTGCCTTTAAGGCTAGTCCTCCCCACCCACCGTTCCCATTTCCTGTCATTGTGCTTCAATCTTCACCTCAGATGCATCAGACAACAGACAGACATGAAAGAAGCTGATCTCACGTAACGTTTGTGAGAAATACTACAGTAAGAACTTTGTCAATAAGTATTTGATGTGTTTGTTGTGAAGTTGCTGAGTGGAGTTGAAGTCATGAAGTCATACACAATGTTGTTACACACAGATACACAGACACACATACACACACACACACACACACACACACACACACACACAAATTGGACACACAGCATGCGCGTTCAACTTTGCATTGTTTTTGCACAGCAAATGTGACAGGATACATGTTAATCTCCACTGCTGTATGGATATTTGTTATGTTAATGTTCAAAATAAACCTGATTTAACGCCCACAAACCGGGATTGAAGCGTCTTTTATAATTGTTCTGACACGCGGCTGTGTTGATGAAGTAAAGCTGAAGTAAATGGCTGTAATTCATTAACATGCACTGTTTTAAAACATTTTAAACTTGTAAAACTTACTCTTGATCACATTTGATGATGATTGATGATCACAGAGAGATGAACAGATCTTTTAATCCCGTTTGCTTTGCACACGTCCTGTCTTGTTAATTTGATTATACACCTTACTATGGAGACATGTTAACACGCAGCTGTCAATCAATTCGGTGGGCGGGGAAACCGCACTTCTACGTCAAGTTGAGCTCGGTCTCAAAATGGAAGGGATTACTGACTTACTGTCTTTATATCCCTCCAATATGACTGTGGACACACAATACCTACACACAGTTCTGTTCAAACAGATTACAAAAAGATGATTTTCATTATAGCTTCCAATTAAAGTATAATTTTGTGTAACATGCAACCTAAAAACAAATGAACAAAGAAAGAAAGAAATTCTGAATCCTCAACATCAGATGTTTACATACAGACTCACTTGCCAGTGGTTCCACATTATAGAATAACAAAAACTAATTGAACTAAGTGTTGGGTACAGCAGTTTTGACATTATAACATTAGCAGATTAACAGAGTCTGATAACTTACACATAAACCTGTACATCTGTCTTCACCCCTTTGTTAACTTGCTGTCCTTAATTTCATTCTGTTGGACATTGTTTTTGCTGTGAGCTGTTCCTGTGTGTTTTTATGTTTTTTTTGTTTTTTCCAACCTGTATTTTCTGGATTCACAGTATTCTAGTTTTCAGTCCTGTCTTGCCCATTACAGTTCTTGGATATAGCAAAACACTAAAGCTTGGAAGACACCAAGGCAACTCCAAACATCTAGTGCAGATGAAAACCCAACTGTGTTTGGACACACATTGTGGTATCTGGACCAAAAAAGCTGCATGTAAACATGCCATGACTTAAACAAGAGTATACAGTCTGTGATGTGTCTTTCCTCATCTTTGTGTTTTCTCAATCCACAAAGAAAAACAACAATGTCTGATGCTTGAGTGCAAAGTGTAAACAAAGCAGCATTTAGTATTATTAATTGTCACTCACCATGAAGGGATTCACTCATGTAAATATGTTTGATAATCTAATAATCACTATTGCAAATGTTTGAAAAATGTAGCAAAATTACAGCCAATTCTTTGTGCTCCTTCTTGACTTGACTTGTTTAAATCAGAGCGCTCTCTTCAGCCAACACTGATTCTACATGCTAAATTGGGTCAACTCAATCAGAATTTAACCCAACGAGAGGTGACATGTGGAACACACAATAATGAAGCTGGCCATCAGAAACAAGGAGGCAAACAACCAATGAACTTTTAAATACTTTAAAGAGCCCCTATTATGGGTTTTTGAAAATGACCTTCATGTAGTGTGTGTCGCAGCTCTTAGTGAAGTGAAATATCCAGCTAAAGCTTAAATCTGAAAGTGGACAGTTTTTAAAACTATTGATTCATCTAAAGAGTCGACTCATAGTGGTTTAAATGAATCGTCTTGATAACGAATCTTCAGCAGTTTCGGCGTGACGTTTTTACGAAACATAATGGTTGCGCTCGCAGACCTGGCAAAATTTAAACCTGCGGCCCCGCCCACTAACACAGCAGCAAGACGCTCATGAAGACACTGTGTTTACCTGGATATTATTGGAAGTGTGAGGGAAAGGAGTCATTCAGAAATCTGCACGCTTACAATGGGTGATCTATCACTACACAGCTCATGCATTAGTTTCTGCCCCCATCTTGTAATGGACAGACAAGGGGAGTGCAGGCAAAATAAGGACAAAATATTAGGTACACCGGCAGGCTGCTGAACGCTGGGCTTCGGGCTGGTGGGCAGCAATAAAAGGCTTGCGAATGGAGAGCGGGAGCCCGCAGAGATAGCTTGTCAGAGGACAGAGGATGCTACAACCTCCCGGCTGGGGATGTGATCGTTTAGAAAAGCAGAGCACAGGTAAGCCCTGAGAACATATAGCAGTTCACGGACGAGGTGCCACAGCAATGATTGCAAATAGAAATGATCTACATGTTTTGTTACTAGTAACCGCTTGTACTGTATCAGGTTAACTCTTTATATTCTCATATCATGTCTGATGCTACGTTGTAAACGCGACACGTGCTGCTTTGTTTACAGATTTAAATGCTTTCGTGAGCTCGTTCCACTGCCGTTTGTCATTGCTATAGCCACCGTTAGCTGATCCTGCACACGTGCAGCGGTCAAGGTTCAGAATAGTTCAGCTTTTGCTGCTGTGTGGATTAAAACTGAATGTATGTCATACATATGCTAGTGTTTAACTGCACTGCTTTCGGCGCTGAGGTGTCTGAATAACACTGTTGAGAACCGGGTACTGTTTACTGTGGTGTTAGTAAGTTTACTTTAAAGTGTGTTTCGGGTGTCCGCTGTGATCGGATCCTATACCAATGTTGGCGACCCGCGGCCGCGGGCTTGATAAACCACGCTGGGCATTTTACTGTCTCGCGCTTAAAGCTGTCGACCAATGGCAACAGGCTGTCATCGGTCCAATCAGCGCAGATTAGCTTCGCGCTAAGCAGGGGTTTGGGAACAAATGAATCGCTGAACAATTCATATGGGAGTCGCTGGGATAATTAGGTAAAAATAAATGCATATTATAAGACCATGAACATGTTTTTTGACCTTGAATACATATCAGTATGTTGTTAGAGACCCATAAAACCAAAATATGACCCTTTTCAATGTGTAATAGGGGCTCTTAAATGAATAAATAAATAAAACTAACAGCAATCCTTCATGGTGACTACCGCTGAACTGAAAGCAAAACAAAAACTCCAGGCCTGGTCCCTTTCATCTTCCTCTGTCATCACAACTCTTTTTATGCTTCTTAGAGCTAGGCGATACTGCAACATTTGGTATCGATTCGATACCAAGAAAATACAGGTCAATATCACAGATATTGATACAGACACTGATACTTTTACTTTAAAAAGCATGCACTTGGGGGAAAAAATAAACAGGGGGGCTAATAATTCTGACTTCAACTGTATATATACAAATTTTAAAAAGCATGCATTTGAACCTAAATGTACTTTTCTGTAGGGGAGAACAGCGCGTGATGATTTATGAGTTAAATGCTTTTACAGCAGCTATAATTAAATGTATATGTTAAAACCCAGGACAAATTTTAAACACTTTGAAGCCAAATAAAAACATGTAATGATCTGGATTTGCAAACACAAACTTATTACTAGAGAACAATACATTTTTTTAGGTAACACTTTATTTTGATGGTCCATTTGAGTATTAGTAGACTGTCTGCTTAATATCTGCTGATACTGCTCCTTCAACAAACATTTAACGGACTATAAGAAACTTTGCAAGTACATGTCAATTTACACTAACACTAACCCCAACCGAACAGTCTACTTATAATCTAATGAGAATTAGTTGCAATGTAACTTATATTCAACAAACGGACTGTCAAAATAAAGTGTGACCTTTTTTTAAAACTTTTGTTCAGTCTGGGGATTTTGTTCAGAAACAATAATATAATAACAAAACCATTACCCTTTTGGCACTTCTTCAATGTCTTTAAACAAATAAATGTAAAAACAAATAAGCATTTCAAATACATTTTTAAATAACAAAGAACACAAAATTATTACTGGCAAATAAATGTTTTAAAACTTTTCTTTCAGTTTTTGTTTACAATAACAAAAAAATGTGTTTCCCTTTCATTAGACACTAAACAGTGTCTTATTTTATAAACAAAGTGCAAACAATTACTTGCATATTATGAAGTGAATAAAGTACAAATAACTAAAACTAATATTGCCTTGAATCTTCAGTCTTTGGCTTTACACGCCCAAATTCTTCTACATCCAAATAAATATTCCCTGCAGCCCCCCTTTATACCTTGACACCCTGTTAAGATTTAAAGGTATTTGTTCAGAAACAGTAACATGTTAACATGGTTCCCTTTTATAGAGTTGGGGTCGAGTCCACCTTTGTCGAGCCCAAGTAAAGACCAAGTCCTTATCCAGTCGAGTACAAGTCCAAGTCCTAGTCCTAGTCCAAATGGGGTCGAGTCGGACTTGAGTCCGAGTCCTTAACATCCGAGTCCAAGTCGAGTCCGGCCGAATCTAGACAGTCATAAAACTCATTTATTAATTTTCTTTTGGCTTAGTCCCTTATTTATCAGGGGTCGCCACAGTAGAATGAACCGCCAACTAGTCCAGCATATGTTTTACACAGCGGATGCCCTTCCAGCCACAACCCATTCACTCTCTTTCACACACACACACACACACTCATACACTACGTCCATTTTATTTAAATCATTTCTCCTATAGCACATGTGTTTGGACTGTGGGGGAAACTGGAGCACCCTGAGGAAACCCACACGAAAACAGGGAGAACATGCAAACTCTACACAGAAACACTCCTGGCCCAGTCGAAACTCGAACCAGTGACCTTCTTGCTGTGAGGCAACCGTGCTAAGCCCTGAGCCATGGTGCCACCCAAGTTAAAAAATGTAAAATAATAATAATAAAATGATAATATAATAATAAATCAAATAAAATTTTCAATTTACAATTAAACAGTTAAATTAATATTTTAAACTTTCGATAAATTTTTACAAAATGCCTTGTAATCTTTTGTTAGCTTGCTTTAAATTAAAATGAAAATAGGAGGATATAAGTAAAACTTTTATTATATTACAAGACTCGCACATTTGACATTTATTCTCATTCCACTTTCTCACATTTCTTCTGCTTAAATTACCAAGGCAACAATGCATTTTTATTAGCATTAATTCCAGAGAACTCTGTTATCAGCCCCAGTGTAGAAAATGAAACCATATTCATGCCGACTGACCCAGATCTGCACAGAACATAAAGGTTCAGCAAAGAGAGACCATTCGGCTTCGCTCTTGTCTTAACAGGGAATTAACAGTCAGAAGAAATTTGTTCTGAACAAAGAGTGAATAAATAGCGGGGGCGATTGGATGCAAAATAAAACCCAGCAGGAGTGAGACTGAAAAAACAGTCCAGTGCAGATTTCTAGGCTGATGATCTGGGTCCACCTGTTAGCGATAACCTAAAACAGGGGTTCTCAATGTCTACATTAAAAGGTCTAAATCTAAATTTATATAAAGGTTAAAGGTACGCAACAATTGATATTACATAACTTGTTTTTAATAATCATCCATAAGATGCATCACAGGCAGCACGAATAATGTTCATATAATTATATAATGTTCGAATAATTCAAATAATTGCTTTTCTGCAGTCTTTTACACAGGCGCGTGCGCGATTATCCCGTTCGATCACAATTAGGCCCGACCCTAACCAATTTGGAGCCCTAGGCAAGATTTCAGGTGAATTCCAGTAAATTCCACTGCTAGTGAAACTCATTAGCTTTGTCTTGGACCTTCTTTCATTTAAATAAAGCAATTGTACATTCAAAATACTTAGAAATCAGAATCAGAATCAGAATCAGTTTTATTGCCAAGTGTGCTT
>CAIGQZ010022273.1:2956-24026 GCA_903798205.1 Danio tinwini
ACACACACACACACACACACACACAAAATGAAAGTGTTTAGAATACCCAAATCTATTGCATTACCAACATACAATTCAAAATATGAAAATATAATAATTTACTCATCACCTCACTTTGTTGTGAGTTAATAAGTAATGACAGGATTTGATTTTTTAGTGGAACATTTCTGAAGCTCAGCTTAAATTCTAACATTGGTTGAAACATGTGAATGCCTAGTATATGCTCTGACCTGCTGGTGGACCTGAAGTCTGATCACACTAGGCATGGGACGATAACCGTTTTCAAGGTATACCGCAGTTTGGAAAAGTCAAGCTTTTCTTACCGCCAAAATTTTCTCTAAAACCGTTCCTAAGGTATGTGTAAGATTTTTTTATTTACATTTTTTTAACAACAGCATCTCTAGCAGAAAGGATATCCGAAGATGCCATTTTAAATTGTAAATAAATCTGTGTTTTTGAAACGAATGAAGACAGCAGACGTCAATGATTCCTTTTCATTATTTGGCCTGACATGTTTACTGCTCCAAAATATTATAAATGTTTCTCAAAATAAATTATATTGTATTCAAAGGGGAAAAAACTTTTAGTTTTTTACACAGACATTTAAAAAGAATATATTTTAGAGCAGTAATCACAATACCGTGAAACCGTAATATATTTTTATCCAAGGTTATCATACCATCAGAATCTTATACCGGCCCATGCCTAGACCACACTGACTCTGACTAGTCTCAGGTATGGAGCTGCTGTGGGATCCAGTGCAAAGGGAAGGGTTTATTTGAACCTGTTTGTGCTTCTTTATAAAGAAGTCTGAAATCTCGCCCTTTCTTTTCATGTTTAATTGACCCTGTGCAAAAATATTACAGTCTGGTTACATCTGATCCAGTTAGAAACACATTTATCCTAATTACAAATATCCATTATCATACCTGCACATTAAAATCAGCAACCAATCTAAAAACATTTATCTGAAGAAGGTATATGAGCTGGCTAAGCCATTTCAAATAAGTCTAACTCACAAACAGCTAGCCTAACATTACTTCCCCATATTAGCAAAACATTTGAGCATCGTAAATTAAAAATAATAACTTACATACATACATAGAATGTACAGAATGTGCATGTAATACCAGCACAGATTAAGTATAGCGTTAACTGTTTCTAAAGAGCAAATTTATCTCTCTTATTAAGTTAACTGATGTTGTTGGTGCCTCGTTAACTTACACAGCATATAATAAAGCTTCCTAAGCAAACAAACCTTATACTAAACTATAAAACACATTTCAAATATTATGTTATGATGTATTATTATTCATCTGACTTGAAACAATGCTCTTGTCTTCGACTTGTCATTAATTTGAAAATAGCTTGAGCGCAGTGTTGCCAGATGTAGCTGACTGATTCCAGCCCAAAAACTATCCAAAACTCGCTGAAATGCAAAAACAATCGAATTCAAAAACCGCCCAATCTGGCAACACTGCTTGAGCGTTGCCGGCAAAATTAAATAACGTCTTTAGACAAATGAGATGTCAATCAGCTTCAGGAACTGCCAGCAGCAAATTAAATTTTGGGGTGGCACCCGGGGTGGTCAATCGGATGTCAGGGGTGTTCAGTGCCACCCCGGACACCTCTCTGGCTCCGCCACTGGCAGAGTGGGTTTGTGTGTGTTTTAGCTCATTTTGTTTTAGTCCACAACAGAATCAAAATATAAATAATGAAATCAGCTCATTTTCTATTGTTTTCTACATTACTTTAAGATGATCTTCTGAGGTCAAATGTAGCTTATTCCTCACAGCAGACTTTACAGTTATATGTAATGTGTTATGAACAATGTCTTGGCTCTGTACAGTTCTACAGATGATTTTGAATCCTTGTTAAGTGTGTGAGTGTGTTTGCTGATCTCAGGGCTTGATCAATAAGGAGAGGTCATCAGTATGTGTGTTTCATCACTGCTGTTCACATGAGCAGAAACAGCAGTCAGCATCTTCACAACACAAAGAGATGTGTGATTGTCCAACTTTGTGATGTGGACTATTGCTGTGTTTGTAGATTGTCTGGCTGTATGGTGACAGAGGAAGGCTGTGGTTTTCTGTCTTCAGCTCTGAGTTCAAACCCCTCACACCTGAGAGAGCTGGATCTGAGCTACAATCATCCAGGAGATTCAGGAGTCAAGCTGCTCTCTGAAAAACTGGAGGATGCAAACTACACACTGGACAAACTCAAGTATGTGGAGCATCACTGCCCTTGTGCTTTTACACTGAATGGCTTTAAAAAGACAGTAAAAAGCTATTTTCTGATCTTCAGTTTTCTGTGAGGGTTATGGGATGAGGACAGACAGAAGATACAGCTTGTAGAGTATTACAGTCATGTCTATGAAGAGCAAATAATTCATTATGAAATTAATCTGTACAAATGTTTGAGTGTATTGGGTCAGTTGTGACATTAACCAGGACACATTGTACAGTTTCAGCTGTATTTGAGCTGAGCAGAGAAACTTCTTCCTCCATTTCTGCTGAAGAATCCTACAATATCAGGTCAGGAATAGGGTTGAGAATTGAAAATTTATTCAGATTCTAGAATCAGACACTTAGATTATTATTTAGATACTGGTTATGAAATGAACATTTTGATTACTCTTATCGACTCCTGTGCACACATTTTATATTTTTTCACTTGTAATCTGGCAGGAACTTTGGCGCTGGCGAGGCACCTTTAACCCTCTACCGCATGGTGTTGCCATATGGCAACATAATATTTCTGTTCATTTCCCTGCCACTGTTTCTTTAAGACCAACATTCTAATTCTTTTTTTTTGTTGGAAAGAGAAGACCTTAGTGTAGCCAATAATGTGCTTTGGTTAAGTCACATGACATGCTGTGTTTTTCTGTAGCGCGAATTCTGACAGACTGGTGTTTATTGTAAGTACTTGCTGAATGCAAATGTAAACTTCAATAAAAACAAAGGATCAACTCATGTCAGATCCACAAAAAATCAGCAACATCACCCCCAGTAAGTCGTCAGCTTGGAATTATAAGCTTCTATCTGCGTTCTGAATGATTTTGAGATATTGAGCTTCAATGTTTTTGCATTCCATAGCAAACAGTATGTGTGTAACATTTGTTTTTTTAAATAAAACGTTTTAAAATGTAAACAACTTGCCATAAAAAAACATGCCATAATGTAAATAAGTTTAAGTCATTTAATAAGAATATGTCAGTAACTCAATTTTGACAAATGTCAGATAGAACCCTTTAATTCTAAGGTGACGAAGTTATGATGGCATATGCACAACTCAATACTTTTTTTAACTGGATCAAATGTATGTGTTGCCAAATGATAACACTGTGCAATATAGTGGAATGTGCAATATTGCAATGGGTTAGCTAGCTAGCAAGGTCAGCCGTGATCTTTTAAGTTGTAACAATAACAACATGAATGCTATTAATATAATGTTGATTAGTTGTATGTTAATGGAATTTGCATTATGGATAAGATCTATGGCAATACTGCTTTTGAATAGATATGAATACAGGGAACGGTGTATTACCAAGCACCACCATATTCTAATGTAAGTGAAAGAAGAAAAGGACAGAACTGGCCCATCCTGCAGATGAAAGTGAGGCTGAGATGGGTTTTAGTGATCATGAGAATGATGCAGACTGGACATTTGATAGAGACAGTTCAGGTAAGTTAGCTCAGAGGCAGATAAGACAGGTGTAGTATATTATATAGTATAATATATAAATATTGTTAGCTAGTAGCAACATTATTCTGATGCATCTGGATATATTACACTTGTTGTTTATTTGTTATAATATTTACTGGAGTAACTATTTATATTTACTGTATATTGTATAAAAGATAATACAATATTAGGTTTGTTTTTAATAATATTCAGCAAAAAGAATTGAATAAATAAAAACTGTTTAAATATGAGTTGTTGGAGAGTAAGGTGTTATTTATAAGTTTCGTGTCAAAGATTATAATACTGCAACACCAATTAAATAATTTCAAACAACAAAATTGTTAATTATAAGGAAAGTTTTAAATTTGAAATTTCTAAGTTAGTTCCACTGTTGGATGTTGTTGCCATATGGCAACATATCATAAAGTACCTTAAAAAAAGAAATTTTCCCAAATGTTTTTTTACAGCACTTCAAGTTAAGCCATTTTAAGAAAAGAAAAACAGTCAACAAATTGTTATAGATCTATCATAATGCTTGCAGTAGAGGGTTTATAATCTGAACATAGTTTAGAGATGGACTGCAACATGTGCTCAAAGGCTGCATGTGGTGAAGAACGATGGCGAAGCTAAGTGTAATCACTGTAATAAATTAATGTTGCAGCAAGGTGTCTCCATCAACATGAGCAGTATCTGAGGTTGGTTTTTAAACATCAGATTAAAAGAACACACAGTGTTAGATTCAATGTGCATCTTGGGTGTAACCAGCAAGTGTTGTGTATTTTAGTTGAAGTGTTTTGAGTGTGTAGCTGAGCAGCTCAGTGCTAGCTTTAGTTTATTATCTGAAGGTTAAACTAACCAGCGCATTCTCTCCACCCCCTTATTCATAAACAGATTTAGACTCATAATCCTAGCCTTTGTCATTCATGATCTCAGCTTTTGTGTTGAAGTCTAGAGAATGTATAAAGTAGAATGTTATTTTACCAGTCATAATATGTTTACCCTTTTCCTTTTGCCGAACTCTTCTGCCATTTTTCTTCTGCAGTTCTGATTTTATAATTCTGCTTCATTTTTATCAAGCTGAAGTTCAAGCGCCGTAAACTGCAGCTTTGTGAATGTTTTATTTCATGTTTATAGTCTTTATTGTGCTTTTAATAATTATATTCTACTCAATTTAGCCTTGAAAATTTAGCATGATCGTGTTGCAGGTGTTAGATGATTTGTTTTTTTTGCGCAAGTGTAACCCAGGTAACTAGAGCCATATTAACCTGCCAATAGAAAAAAGAAATATAACACAAAGAACAATGATTTGCTAGATATATTTAATGATAAATAGCCAAATATTATTTGAGGAACATTAATAAATATAAAAAAATAATAATTACTCACGAAATAGAAAATTAGAGTTAGCTCCGCCCATTAGGATTGCGTCATCACGAGCTGCGGGAGTGAGCTGCGTCTTTACACAGAGGCCAGAGTGAAACGAGCGGCGAACGAGGCAACAGCGAACTAGCGTGATTCCCGAAATAGGTTTTTGAAAAGTTAGATTAGATACTTGATATATAGAGATATAGAAAATTGATACCTGAGTAAGATTGTTTGAGAGAGAGAAGCGTCATCAGAGAGAAGTTGAATTCAGTTCCGATTGTGATGTGCTGAATCCGAGGAGCAAATTCATCTGATCTGTTCTGCGAAAATCTAGGAAATCTGACTTTTTTTTCCTTACTACATCAAGGATTTGTTTAGAATCCTTGCCATTTTCTTGGAAAGTGAATGATTAAATAGTTATATATTTTTTTGTGTATTCACAGATCATTGGAATGTGTTTGTCTTTTGGGGAAATAAGTGCTTAAAACAGTTAAAAATGTACTATTCCTGCAAAATTATTGGAAAAGGGATATAGTGTGATTATTTTATTGTGCTTTATATGAGTTTAAGATAGTTTAAGCTTCATAATTCCATAAAGAGTAATGCAGCACCTATGGAGTTATGCTAACCATGCGGTCTGCAGCTACAGGCTAATGTGTGCTCCATATGCTGTTGTATGCTGTTTAATGCGATTCGTGCTTTATGCTGAGAAAATGTATGTACAAAAGAGAATATGTGTGTGAATGTATTATTTTTAATGCATTTATTGTAGTTAAAATGTACCTATTTAAATGTTAATGGTTAAAATTAGAATTCGTGTGATTAATGCAGATTTTTCACCTTGTTTTGCAAGGTTGGGTTTTTTTTTCTCCCCTCTTTGCCTCCGGTTCTCTTTTATTTTATTTTATTTCATCTGCTGCTCCTGAGATCTGTCGTCTGTCGCGATTCTGAACGAGGAATTGAGAAGAGTGCTGGAGTTAGTGTTTCCACTGGCTGTAAAAAGTTTGAGTTGGTGGAGACTGGCGAGCCATCCCTGTGTTCAACGAATCTGGTCAACGATTCCTTTTGGAAAAGTGGTAGTCATACGCATGCACTACAAGTTTGCAGTCCACACACACACACGTCATTTTTACCACTGATACTGATACGAGTGAACAGGTTTTGTGAAAGTTTTCCATCCCGTGGAACTGAGTTTTGCTTTCTTAACGGACACCAAGGAGAAGTAAAGAGAATACTGAACTCCTGTCACTTGAAGAACAGTTTATTGTAAATTGCTTAATTGTTCCTGTTTAATATTTCAGTGAGAACTTGTAATTGTGAGTTCTGTTTTGTTATTTTATTTGGAGTGTTTTGAAAAGAAAAAAAAGAGTTATTGTGTAAAATAATTGAATTGCATTTTCTTTTATTTCAATTATTTTGTTTTATTTCAACTGTGAACTGGGTTTATTTTTAATGACTGTGAACAGTCATTTAACTGTGACGAGCTATAGCGAAACTAATTTATTAGATAATTAGATTTATTAGATAATTGGATTTATTGGATAATGTAATTAGACTAGATAATTAGATAATATAATTAGCTGAATAAGTAAATAGGTAACAATAAGTGATAAATAATACATATAGGAGTTATTATTATATTATATTGGTATATACATTTATTTTAAATAATAGTATTCTAGATATAGTAACAAAACAAGTATACAAACATTGGATTTTTTAGGTTTTGTTTAAGCTATTGTGGTATTTGTTTATTTGATTTAATTTGTTTATTGTTTCTATTTTCTTTGTGTTGTGTTATTGTGATTTGGAACTTGACAATTTAAACTTTTAAAAGAATTTATAAAGCACTTATTTTTTTAATCAAACCCCATTGACTTGTCTTTTCTCTTGCTGCAACTCTGGCTCTCGAGCGAATCTAGTCTTCTGATCGGCCCAAAGTGTTTATTAGGACATTAAATAATCTGTAGGTCACAGGTGCTACACAAGCAATTCCTGATTCTTTGCATAATGTCTTTAATCAAAGAAACGTAATTTAATTATCGTTGATGTGCTAAAATATTTGTTAAATGAATGTTGATAAAAAATTTAAACATACAGTGGGGGAAATAGTACTGAAGTACTGAACACGTCACCATTTTTCTCAGAAAACATATTCATAAAGGTGCTGTTGACTTGAATTTTTCACCGTATGTTGGTAACAAGCAAAGAAATCCATATATGCAGAAAAAGAAAAAAACTAATTAGTTAACAAATGAACTTTTGTGTAATAAAAGTAAATGACGCAGTGAAAAGTATTTAACAAATGAAGAAAGGGAGGTGTAGTTCGGCAGTGAAAGCCCAGACAGCAGCTGAAATCTCTCAGTAGTCCTTCAGCAACCCTCTGCTCTTCCTCAGTGTAAATGAATATCAGCTGCTTCAGTCCAACATTTACATTAGCAGGAGGATGAAGATGAAACCAGAGTAGACATTTCAGCAAGACAATGATCCAAAACACAGCAAAGGAGACTCTCGAATGCTTTCAGAGAAAAAAAATCAAGCTGTAGAATGGCCCAGCCAATCACCTGACTCCAATCCAATATAAAATACAAAATAAAGCTCAGATTTGATAGACGAGACCCCACAGAACCATCAAGATTTTGACACTATGGTGAAGTCTGTGAGAAACTCCCACCTGAGCAATGCATGTTACTTTATTCTCCATATAAGAATCGTCTTTAAGCTGCCAGCATTTAAAAAGCTTTTTATATAAAGTATTAAACACATTTCAGTAGTTGTGTCATTACACACAACTCAATTTTCAGATTTGTTTGTTTGTTTGTTTTATTTGTATGTTTGTATTATTTGAGTTTTTACCAAAATCTTGTTCAATTCTATGTCAACAGCTCCTTGAAAAATATAATTACCAGGAAAAAAACATGACATGTTCAGTACTTATCTACCCGACTGTGCATATTGAACCTGTAAAAGAGACAAAATTGCAAATATAGGTCCAATAGATCAGAAATAAAGCAAATCAATCATCTATAATATCATTGTTTAATGCAGAAAGTAGGCTGGCCTATTCATAAATTGTGTTTAATTGATCTGGAACTTTATTAAAATATGTTCTAGTAAATTAAAAAAGTTGCATCAGTAGCCTAATGTATCTCCTTTGTCCATTTGTGATCAGATTGATGAAAATGAACCTGAATACCCGCATGAACATGGCCTAAATGACTTGTTATTTTATTTATTTATTATTTTCATTGGAATCAAATCTGGTGGTTGATATAAATCGAAATCGATGAGCAGAATCAAAATAGAATAGGAATCATTAAAATTCTACCAATACCCAACCCTAGTCAGCAATCTGTGTGTAAGGTTTTGGAGCATAATGAAAAATGATTTCGTTTTAAAACTGATTGTGATTTTAACAGTAAAAATCTGCACAATCTACAGTGAAAACCTGTTTAATTTAATTTATGTGCAAATGACAGAAAATAACTAGTGTAGATTTAAACTTTGTCTTTAAGAAAAGGAGCAGCGTTCAGAGTCGACACTCAGAGTGTCTGAAATCTCACCATACACTCTCATTCACTAGTCCCTACATTGATTAGTATAGTCCACTAGATATAGTGAGTAGCCGCGTTTCCACTGTTGGGCCAGTGCGAGCCAGGGCTTTTATCAAGCCGGGTCATGCCAATAGCCCGGGAGCATGAGCAGTGAGGCGAAATCATGTCGCTTTTCTACTGTCAGGCTAATAACTCGCAACGCGTCACGCAAACCCTGTCCCTAGAATGTCCTCCAAATCAAATGTCACACAATCCGCCCACTTCAGCAGGAATCAGGCAGGCAGATAAAGTACACCATAGCATCATCACGAAATGATTAAAATGAAGACAACCGAAACAAACAAATGACATGTTAGTGTACAGCATTGCATTATATGTCTATACGCACAAACCTATGCATTTTCATTAATTATATTTGTTTAATGAATCGCCTGACTGTTGGCATCAGACTGTTGGTCTCACCACTAACAGAGGCATGACCCAGAGCACGTTCCATAATATAAAACCACAGAAATTTTCCGGTAATAACTCAGTAGAAAATGTATTTTATAATAACCTCGTTTTGATCGACGTTGTCAAACATGAACAAATGCTCTGGAGAGACCTAAAACATATACATTTTTCCCTAGGCTATATGACACTTAATAGGTAATTCCCTTTTTTTTTTTATAATTTCAGGATGTTGCATATTATTTGGTTATCTTAAGTTATGGAAACCGTTGTGTTTCAGGACATACGAGCAAGTAATAAGTAGCCAATAGCCTATATTTCGTTGCGCTAAGCAGCTATCCAATAATAATGCTCTACAAGCTCTACCACGTCATATAAAAACATAAACTCTTGTTGGAGGACATAAAAACACATTTTTTATGCACAGTTTTCATAATCCGTTTATAAAATAGCACTGTGCAGGACTGGATGACAGAAAAGGTAGTTTCTGATGGTTTCACTTACTCTAAAAATGCTTTGTTGGCACGATTTGATTAATATTATCGTATCTAAATACTTTATAAATATTTCAAAACTTCCATTGTTTATTGTTTTTAGTAAATATCTAAAATATTTTTTTCAGAGAGGCCTTTGTAAAATGAAACTTTTAAAATGGCTTGAAACAGTTTAATTTATTTGTATCGTTTATACCTAGATTGTTATAGCTTTTGTTTGTTTATATTGGTTTATGTATTTAATGTGATTTTATTATATCCAATATTTGTAATTCTTTAAATGATTTCAATATAGCTTAGACTATTTTATCTATATATGACACTATTGTGTTGAGCCAACAAAAGTGGACATGTCATTTGTAAAGTTTTATGTCTTTCTGTTGTATTTATATTTTGTATTAACACCAAAATAAATAAATAAAGAAACCCAGTCTCTCGCAGCATTAAGAGCTGTCAAGCGAGTGCTCTTTCGCCTGGTCTCACTCACACAGACATGCATATAAACGCACATGTTTCATGCACAAACACACCTTTTAAACTTGACAAACTCTCGACAACTGAAAGTTACTGGTTGCTGTGTCTTTATTATTGTAAAGAGTATTATGGGTTATTGAAACATCGAGGAGGACGCAGCAAAGAAATATCACTTATAAATTAAAACTACTTTATTATTTTATGCAACACCTTTAGGGAAACATCTTAAACAGACCAGCTATATGTTTTTTTTCCCTTATTTATTTTTTCACGCATGATGATGTGCGATCGGAAAACTAGTGTAATGGTGGCGTGCCATCTTTACCAGACTTGGGCAATCTCCACCTCTCCTTTCACTCCGCTCCGAAGCCCCAGCTGGCCCTCTTTGGCCCAAGGTATTTAGCGGGCTGAAAAAAGGCTGACTGCTTGCCCTAAGGAAGCCCCACTTTGGCCCAATCTGGCCCAGGAAGTCACAGTGGAAATGTGACTGGCCCTGGCACGCTCGCTTTAGGCGCTATAGAGCACAAATGAGTGAATTGAGACACTGATGAACAGCTGCTATTAACAAGAACCATCACTGAAGAAAAGAACAAGGCACAAAACTACAGACAGACGAATGAGAACAGAGGAGGATTAAACACCTCCACAAACAGCATTAGCAGCTTCACTGATCACACTTTGACTTCATTTCTCTCCTTTATCTACAAAACATCTTTAATTATTAACAGAGCTTTAGATTTGTATTGGGGCACGGTGGCACAGTGGGTAGGACGTTTGCCTCACAGCAAGAAGGTCGCTGGTTTGAGCCTTGGCTGGGTCAGTTGGCATTTCTGTGTGGAGTTTGCATGTTCTCTCCATGTTTGCATGGTTTTTCTCCGGGTGCTTCGGTTTCCTCACAGTCCAAACACATATGAAATAGGTAAATTGTTCATAGTGCATGTGTGTGAATGAGTGTGTATGGATGTTTCCCAGTGATGGGTTGCAGCTGGAAGGGCATCCGCTGCATAAAACATATGCTGAATAAGTTGGCGGTTCATTCCACTGTGGTGACCCCAGATTAATAAAGGGATAAAGCCGAAAAGAAAATGAATGAATATATTTTTATTGAAGATGTTTGATTAGATCTCACCATCGTGCTGATCAGAGGCTGCTTTATTTGGGCTCTTTATCTTCCACTCTTTCACATCAATGTTTCTCTGGTGTTTCTAGCTGTGTTTGTGAAGCGGATCAGTCATGACAAGAACAGCTCAGAGAATGTGGACATGCTGAATTATCACAGATGATCAAAGAGCTAGTATAGTTTGAGTCTATTCTGTTTTCTATTTCCATTTCTGATCTTAAAGCTCTGGGTCTCATTCAGAAGCTGATTTTACAGCTACAAACACACTAATGTTTTAATGCAGTTATTAATGCATTGATATCATCTATTGTTGATCAGCCAATCAGAATCCAGCATTTAGCAGACACTGTACATGTCTTATTGTATTGAATCTGCATAATGAGTGATGTTTGATCACAAGAATTCTGCCTGCAGCTGCTGAAAATAAAGTGTTTAGTGTTTGTGTACTGACTGAATGTCAATCTGTGTGTGTTTACAGTCTGGATCATGGAGGAGAGCAGAGGATTACAGCAGGACTGCACAAATGTAGGACTACACACACATTCTCTCTCTCTCTCTCTCTCTCTCTCTCTCTCTCTCTCTCTCTCTCTCACACACACACACACACACACACAAGCTCTCTCACACAGATTCTTTCACAGATGCACACACATTCTCTCTTTCTCACACACACAAGCTGTCTCACACACACATAGAACTCTCTCATTTTTTTTTTATTTTCTTTAGTACGCAAGACAAAAAAAATGGTATGGCGTCTGTTCAAGTTTGAGTGTCAGCTCTGTCATTTTGAAATGGGTGCAGGTGAGTGGCAGACCCTGGAGTGACAGTGGACATCCTCCAGATAATAGGAGAAAAGTTAGTTTTGAAAACATTGTCTCGGCTTTGCGGATGAACAAAGCCATGGCTGTGTTTTTAAAATCTGAGCCACTAATAAACAAGTTGACTGTGAGCAGAATATGGGTATAAGAGGCGTTTGTTCCAGTAACCCCTCTATCCGCTCCAGCAACAAAAGTTACCATCTCAAATGTTCTTTTAAGTAATGAGGCCATCCTAAAAGAACTACAACATTTTGGTAAGATTGCTAGCCCTGTAAAAGTGATTCCGCTCAAATGTAAAAATACCACGCTAAAACATGTTTAGCTAGGTAGATTGGTAGCTGTAAGAGCAAAAATAAATGATCTTTCTTTCCTGTTTATTAATGTCTATACTCATAATAATGGAGCAGATTGAAGCTTTTTTCTAATTTAGAGTGTTTTTTTAAGACAACAGCAAGATGGGGACTTTATTATAATGTAAGGTGATTGGAATTGCGATTGGTGAGGAACCACACATGCAATCAGCTTCACGTCTGGCTGGAGTTTTAAATTATCAACATTTTTCAGATGTGTGGAGGGACCAAAATGTTTCAATAAAACAGTACACTTGGGTAAATATAAATGATTGTAGGGTTTCTGGTGCACTTTAGATATTTTTTTTATTAAACAATGTACAATATAGAGTGGTTTGTGCAACTATTATTCCTTCATCCTTTTTAGATCACAAATTAATCACAGTTCAGTGTACATTGTTAAACAGGACTCACAAGAGCTACTATTGGCACTTTGACAACAAATTATTGAAAGATACATATTTTTGTGAAATATATAATTCTTTTTTTGGAGGCGTGAAAGAATGAGAAGGGGTTGTATGAAAATATTATTCAATGGTGGGAAATTGGTAAAGTGCAAATAAGGGTTTCACTCCTTTTTGTTGTTTTTTTTAATCAAACAATACAGTTATTGGAAAAGGAAATAGAGGAAATTGAAAAGAGTATGACTGTTAATGATGCTGGTAACCTACAAGAATTTTGGACTGAAAAAAGAACCAGTTAAAGGGGCTTATCTTTGTAATTCACAAAGATCAATCATACTGTGTAAAAGGAAGATCTATTTTAGATAATTTACACTTAGTACTGGACGTTTATGACTTTGCCTTTAAAAATAAAATTAATCTTGGATTTTTGTCATTAGACCAGGAAAAGGCTTTTGACAGTTGATCTAAAAGCTTTTGGTTTTGGTGACAATTTTATTTCTATGGTTAAAGTTCTTTATAATGAGGCTACAAATATGGTAAAAACGGCTGGTAGTCTCAGTGTTCCTATTGAAATTCACAAGGGTATCAGACAAGGTTGTCCTCTTTCAGAACAACTTTGTAGTATAGTTATTGAGCCACTGTTGTGTAAATTAAGAAGATGGTTAACTGGGTTAAGTGTTTCTGAACTAGACCTCTAAGAGCCTGTGAAGATTTCTGCTTATGTTGATGTTACAGTTATAGTCAAAGATCATAGTGATGTTCAGTTTTTAATAGATACAATAGAACAATATGGTAAAGCATCATCAGCAAGAATGAACTGGAGTAAAAGTAATGCTCTATGGTGTGGTCAAGCTACTAAAGGTCTTATGTTTCCCAGTAATTTGCAGTGGGGGAGAATGGGGTAAATATCTAGGGGTTTTTAGGCACTGATGATTTTATAAAAAACTAAATTGGCAGAGAATGGTGTGTGTGAGGTTGTCTTGTTGGAAATGGTTGCTACCCCAGCTATCCTATAGGCCTCATCTCGTTGGCATAAAATTAAGATTTTAGAGCCCCCCAAGGACCTGGTGGCAAGGATCCATAAGCAACTGATCAGGAAAAACTGACTCCTCTGAAATAAGAAAAAGGGCAGTTGATTTTTATCAAAAGCTTTATAAGAGTGAGATGATTTCTGATGTTTCAGATGCAAGTGGTTTTTTTAGACAATTTGCCCCAAGTTCCTCAAGAGTTTAATGTTGAGTTAAAGAAGGCTGTTACACTAGAAGAATTACAAAAAGCACTTCAAAGCATGGAATGCAATAAAGTCCCTGGTACTGATGGCTTGCCAGCCGAATTTTATAAGACTTTCTGGAAAAAAAGTCAGTTTGGACTTATTGCAAGTTATAAATGTCAGAGTCAGAACCCAGGTCTCCGGTGTGAGAAGTTGGTCTTGTACCCACTGAGCCAAATAGGTGTTGAAGAACCCAAAACACAAAAAGGAACTTTAAGGAAAAATTTATTGCAAAAAAACCTAAATAGAAGATAAAGTTAGAGCAGACCAAAAACAGACTTTTCCAATTTCCAAAAAATACAAAAAAAAAAAAAACTCAAGATTAGTAACTGCTCAAAAATACTCCAAAAACGTAAGTCATAAAAGGCTTGGCAAAAGATATATATTTTTACCAAATGAAGGAACTACTCACAGTGAGAGACAGGCTAGGATCCACCATAACCAAGCAACGAGCTACTGAACGGAGGCTACTTAAATACAAACAATTCAACAAGACCCATGTGAAATCAATAACGGTGATTACAAATACAAAAAGACATCTAGTGGTCAAGGAAAAACATTACAAGGAAAAAAAACTAAAATAACATGGGGCCGAAATCCTGACAGGACCCTTCCCCCCTGTGCAGTATGTGCATATTCTGCCCAAATGATGAAACGGGACCAGGTGGTGGGGTTATTAGCTGCCATGCATCTCAGGGTGGTCTCAAGGTCTTGATTGAGTCTTTCGGTTTGACCATTGGACTCTGGGTGGAAACCTGAGGATAGGCTGGCAGTGGCCCCTATGGACTGGCAAAAGGCTTGCCAGAATCGGGAGGAAAATTGAGGTCCTCGGTCTGACACAATGTCCTGGGGAATGCCAAATACTCGGAACACATGATTTATGGTAAGCTCAGCGGTCTCCTTGGCAGTGGGAAGTTTGGGCAAGGGAATGAATCGTGCAGCTTTGGAAAATCTGTCCACTATAACCAAAATAGTGGTATTTCCTTGAGATGGAGGGAGCCCTGTGACGAAATCCATAGAAATGTGTGACCAGGGTCTGTGAGGTATGGAAAGTGGATGCAGGAAACCTTGAGGTGAACAGTAGGAACTTTTACTCTGGTTGCAAGTATGACATGCATTGACGTATAAAGTTACATCTTTTTTTAAAGGTAGGCCACCAAAACGTGGATGACACGTAAGCTGGGATGAATGTCCCCACTGGAGAACCTTGGAGCGAGCGGCTTTGGGGACGTACAGGCAGCCAGTAGGACCTCCGCCTGGGTCAGGGTCTTTGGTTTGAGCTTTCCTAACATGACCCTCTAGGCTCCACCTGATGGGGGCAATAATCTTTGAACTGGGAACAATAGGTTTATTGCGGTCTTCTTGAGGGGATTTCACATACTCGGGACAATGCATCTTGTTTCAGATTTTTTGAACCCGGACAGTAGGTAAGGGTGAAATTAAACCGGTTGAAGAACAGGGACCATAGGGCTTGGCGGGGATTGAGTCACTTAGCCTGTTGAACATACTCAAGATTTTTGTGGTGTCAGTACTTGGAATGGGTGTTTCGATCCCTCCAGCCAGTGTCTTCATTCCTCAAGTGCTAGCTTTACTGCCAGTAGTTCCCGATCACCCACGTGATAGTTTCTCTCGGTTGGGGTGAGACGGTGCGAGAGAAAAGCACAAGGGTGAAGTTTGTTATCCTCACCTCTCTGTGATAACACCGCTCCAATGCCCACTTCGGAAGCATCAACCTCAACCGTGAACGGTCTGTCAGGGTTTGGGATAAGGAGGATAGGTGCTGATGTAAAGCGCTTCTTGAGTTCATTAAAAGCCTTTTCAGCTTCAGGTCCCCACTGAAAGGCAGCAATTGTCTCTTTGGTGAGGGCAGATAATAGGGCTGCCACAGTGCTAAAATTCAGGATGTATTTTCTATAAAAATTAGGAAAGCCCAAGAAACGCTGCACTTCCTTGACTGATGAAGGGGAAGGCCAGTCCACCATAGCTTGAACCTTTTGTGGGTGCATTTGGATCTCCCCTGGTTGGATGACAAAACCAAGGAATTTGACTTGGGATACGTGGAACTGGCATTTCTCTGGTTTAACATACAGGTGGTTTTTGAGAAGTCAATTTAGGACTTTGCGGACATGTACGTGTTCTTGGAGTGAGCTCGAGAAGATGAGGATGTTATCCAAGTAGACAAATACAAACTTGTTCAACAGGTCTCGGAGGATGTCGTTAATGAGGGCTTGAAAGACAGCAGGGGCATTGGTGAGACCGAAGGGCATCACTAGGTATTCGTAGTGACCTGTAGGTGTGTTGAAAGCTTCCAAGTCTTCCACTCATTTCCTTGTTTGATGCGCACAAGGTGGTAAGCATTGCGTAGATCAAGCTTAGTGAAAATGCAGGCTTCTTGTAAGATCTCAAAAGTAGTAGACATCAATGGCAAGGGATAGCGGATGGTGATTTTATTTAACCCCCTGTAATTTATGCATGGCCTTAGACCACCATCCTTCTTTCCAACAAAGAAACCAGCGCCTGCTGGAGAGGTTGAAGGACGGATGATACCTGCTGTGAGGGATTCCTCAATATGGTTGTCCATGGCAGTGCGCTCAGGAAGGGACAAGGAATCAGGAAGCAGCTCAATGGCACAATCATAAGGACGATGAGGCGCTAAGGAGGTAGCGCTCTTTTTGCTGAAGACAGCTTTAAGGTGGTGGTACTGGACTGGAACTTGTGACAGACTGGAACAGTTCAGGGTTTTCTGACACAAGTGGCTTGGCTGGTGGGACTCCAAGCCAGGAGGGTTCCAATAACCCAATCAATGTGTGGGTTGTGTTGAAGCAGCCAGGGGTGTCCAAGGATAACTGGGAATTCAGGTGAATGTATGAGGTGGAAACAGAGATTCTCATGATGCTGGTGGATGGAAAGGGACAGAAGTCAGATGCGTCACCTCACCCGGAGCTAATGGTCTGCCATCCAATGCTGTGACTGACAGTGGTTCTGGAAGGGGATCATTTGGAATATTGAGGTTCTTAGCTAGGGTGATGTCCATGAAATTTCCAGCGGCACCAGAGTCAATGAAGGCTTGAAGTTGAGAATGTTCATCTGCCCAAGTGAGAGTGACAGGAAGGAACAAACCACTTTTGGAAGGTGATGAACTGTATGTAACTCCTGTTACAGTCCTTCCCTGCCTGTACGGGATGGGGCGTTTCCCGAAAGCTGAAGGCAGGTGGATTGAAAATGACCTGATAGGCCACAGTAAAGGCAAAGCCGCTCCCTTATGCGGCGGTCTCTCTCGGTAGAAGGTGAGTCCGGCCCAACTGCATTGGTTCCGAATGATCTTGATGTACCAGTAATGTGGAAGATAGAGTTGGAGTGAGCATCTCACTGGGAGCGGTGGAGCGTTCTAAACGGCTCTCCCTTAGCCGGTTATCTAGTCAAATAGCTTGATCAATTAGAGTCTCGAGACTTACAGCAGGTTCCCTGGTAGCCAAATCATCTTGAATAATCTCAGATAATCCGTTACGAAAACAGACCATGAGAGCTTCCTCGTTCCAGCCACTCCACGAAATTGTATGGCGTATTCTGCCACACTTCCAGTCTCTTGGTGAAGTGTGAGAAGTTTTTTAGAGGCTTGCCGGCCACTGAGAGGGTGGTTGAAGACTCGCTTAAACTCCTGTTCAAAAGCAGTATAACTTGAGCAGAAGGGGGCTTTGGCCTTCAAAACTGCGGTAGCCCAGAAGAGGGCCCTACCAGATAACAGAGTGATCACATATGCAATTCGGGCCCGATCTGATGGGAAGGATAATGGCTGTAATTCAAAAGGTAAGAGAGCACTGGGTTAGAAAACCATCACATGTACTGGGATCACCTGAGAAAATGTTGTAGTGGAGGTAGGCGAGGTTCCATCATAAGGGAGAGTACTCCAGATTCTGACGAGGGTACTGAGGTGGCTGTGGGTGCTGCATTAGAACAGGTAGGTAATCTGTCAAAGAGTTGACGAACAGTGGCCATAAGTTCGGAGAGTACCTGAGAATGTTTGGCCATCAAAGCCTCTTGCTGAACTAGGACATTCTCATGTTGTTGGACTGTAGACTCATGCTGAGCCACTGTGGTAAGGAGCTCCTGGGAACTGGGGGTTTCTGGGTTTGTGTTGGCTCGGTTATTCAGTCAGAGTCAGGGATAGAACCCAGGTCTCCAGTGTGAGAAGTTGGTCTTGTACCCACTGAGCCAAATAGGGTCTTTTTAAAGACCCAAATCACAAAAAGGAACTTTCTTCTAAGGAAAAAGTTAGTAATTGCAAAAAAAAAAAACTTAGAAGATAAAGTTAGAGCAAACCAAAAACAGACTTTTCCAATTTCCAAAAATACAAAAAAACAAACAAAAAAAAAACAAGAAGGGCAAAAACTCAGGATTAGTAACTGCTCAAAAATACTCCAAAAATGTAAGTCATAAAAGGCTTGGCAAAAGATATATATTTTTTCCAAATGAAGGAACTACTTACAGGCTAGGATCCACAATAACCGAGCAATGAACTACTGAACGGAGGCTACTTAAATACAAACAACTCAATAAGACCCATGTGAAATCAATAACGGTGATTACAAATACAAAAATGAAGACAGAACGAAATGAGGACATCTAGTGGTCAAGGAAAAACATTACAAGGAAAAAACTAAAATAACATGGGGCCGAAATCCTGACAATAAATGAAAGTTTGGCAAATGGACAATTACCTTTAAGTTGTAGAAGAGCAGTGCTTACTTTATTACCCAAGAAAGGTGATCTTAATAACAAAAATGGGAGGCCTGTTATGTACTGACTATAAACTACTCTCTAAAGTCTTAGCTAACAGGCTGAGTGATGTCCTCAGCCATATAATTCACCCTGATCAGACATATTGTGTTCCAGGAAGGCAAATATTTGATAATATCTCTTTTATTAGAGACATTTTAGATATTGGAAAAAATGTAATTAGAATTTTGGGCTTCTTTCTCTTGATCAAGAAAAAGCTTTCGATCGAGTTGAGCACAAATATTTGTGGAACACTTTAACTGCCTTTGGTTTTAACAATGAGTTTGTATCTATGTTAAAAAATTTGTATAATGAAGTGGAAAGTGTGAAATTTAATGGGAATTTATGTGCTCCTTTTAAAGTTTTTAGGGGCATTAGACAAGGATGTGCTTTATCGGGCATGTTGTATACTTTAGCCATAGAGCCCCTGCTAATTAAAATAAGAGCAAAATTATGTGTTTTATCTTTACCAAGTTGTACAAATGGTTTTAAAGTGTCTGCATATGCTGATGATATTGTTGTTTTAATTAATGGGCAGATTGATGTGAACTTGTTATTAGAAATAATGAATGATTTTAAAAAGATTTCTGCCACAAAAGTCCATTGGTCAAAAAGCGAAGCTATTTTATTTGGAAATTGGCACAATGTAGAGCCAAAACTCCCAGAAGGACTAGTTTGGACTAAGCAAGGGTTTATGTATTTGGGAGTTTTCTTGGGTGACGAACTGATCATGCAGAAAAATTTTGAAGACATTATTGAAAAAGTCAGAGGTCGGCTTGATAGATGCAAGCTTTTACTTTCTAAAATTTCCTATAAAGAATGAGTGCTGATCATAAACAATCTAATCACTTCTGCTTTGTGGCAACAATTAATTTGTGTGGACCCTCCAAGTGACTTATTACCAAAACTGCAGTCACTTTGAATAGACTTTTTTTTGGGACAAGATGCATTGGGTACAAAAAGATATTTTGTACTTACCCAAGGAAGGAGGACATCATGTAATGTATATTCAGAGCAGAGCAGCGGCTTTCAGGATTAAGTTTATTCAAAGACTCCTGACAGGTTCGATGGACTCAAATTGGAAGCTTGCTGCTTGCTGCGAGGATTCAGAAACTTGGACCTTGAGAAATCTCTTATTTTGGACTGACCAACAAAAGATGGACTGGTCTAAATTGCCCATTTTTTATTGGAATATGTTTAAAGTCTGGTCTCTATTTAAAGTACAGGGGCATGGCACTACATCATCTTTATATTGGTTGCTCCAAGAACCTTTGATATTTGAATCTCGAATGGACTTATCGAATGAGGAGATTCTACCTTCCATTACTGAAATTCTTTTGAATGCTGGAGTTTTAACTTTTGGAGACTTGTTTAAACTGGCTGGTCCTGCTTTTAAGAATGTTGAGGCTGTTGTTTGCCGTTTTGGGTTAAGATCAGAACGAGTAGTAGCAAAGCTACTTGAAAAGTGGAAATCTTTTCTTGCCCCTGAAGAAGCTACGTGTTGGGAAATTATGCTAATAGTTTAACCATGCCAAATTGTAACGATCCTTTTCCTGATTTATATTTATCAACTGATTTTAAAAAGTGTGAAGGTGTTTTTTTTTGTAAAATTTAATTTTTTTTTTAATGGGAACCAATTCTGAGTTTGGAAAAAAACAATTATAATAGCTGTGTGAAATTGTTAAATAAGAAGTCACCGAATAACAGGGTTGATACTCCATGGCGCTCTGTTCTCCATTTAAAAGAGAATGCTAGACCAGAGTGGGGAGCTCTGTATAAACGCCCTTTACCAAAAAAAGTGGGGGATTTGCAATGGAGAATTTTGCATGGTGCCATAGCTGTGAATGCTTTTGTATCAATTATCAATCCAGGTGATAGTGATGAATGTCCTTTTTGTTCTCAACGTGAAACCCTATATCATGTTTTGTAACAGGCTTAATTCTTTTTTCAGGTTTTAACTAATTTGTTTGTTTTGGCAGACGTTTTCTTTGGAATGAATATAAGTGGTTATTAGTATACACATAAACTTCGTTTTTTTTGACAGTTATAAAATTTTCTTTTGGGTCAAGCAAAAATGGCAATTTATGACACTAGAAAAGTACAAGTTGAGCAAAACTCAAGTGGCTGTTTTAAAAAAAAATTCAACTTGGTGAAATCTAGAATTTTAATTAATTTTCAGTATTACAAAGCAATGGGTGATCTTATGTGTTTTGAAAAGATTTGGTCTTACAAAGGAGTTTTATGTCAAATTTGTGATGAAAATTTAGAGTTTATGGTTTATTAGGCTGTTTTTCATTTTTGTGCGTAACAT
>CAIGQZ010022273.1:24126-34900 GCA_903798205.1 Danio tinwini
TTCTCTCTCTCACACTCTCTCTCTCTCTCTCTCTCTCTCTCTCTCTCTCTCTCTCTCTCTCTCTCTCTCTCTCTCTCTCTCATTTCAATTCAATAATTGCTTTATTGGCATGACAAATGTTATAAATGTATTGCCAAAGCATTTATAAAGTTTACATTAAAAAAGTAACATACATATATAATAAATAAACACAGTACACACAATAAATATTAGTAGTAAAAAGATATTTTATATAATAATTAAAAATATTTAAATAATATATCATATTTAATATATCACATTATTATTCAACATATCATACAAATTGTAGAAATGGGTTTTAACCACCATGGTTTGAACTGTAGTTCTGCCGAGGGACTAAAAAGTTATCAGTATTGATGGTAAAAAACTGTACATTCTAGTCAAACTCTGCAATCTTATATCAAAAACGTAAGTAAGGGCAGTATTAATAGCTAAAATGTGGGAGAGCGTTTATATTATGTGACTGTATTGTTTGGCAATATGGAGCAATTAAGTGTTGATGTTAAATCAAAAGTAATTCAGAAATACTTGAAAATGAAATGATTTAATGACAATAATTCTCTATGGTTACAACTGAATTAGTTATAAATTACTGATTAAAATGATAAAACATGAAATGATTAAAAAAACATATGATATAAATTGTACCCAGCTTAAATGTAAAAAATAAAGTTACCTAAGAAAGAGAGAGACGGGAGAGAGAGAGAGAGACAAAGGGAGCAAGTAGGCCTCAAAGAGCCTGGGAGCAGTAGAGCCAGAGAAGATAGCCTCCAGAGAAGGAGAGGAGCAGAACAGGAGAGAAGCAGACCAGGAAAAGACCAGATCAGGAAAAGAGACAGAGCAAAGTTTACCAGCTATTTTGTATCTTTCTTGACCATGTGACTAAAGCCCAAATGCTGAGACATTCAAACTGACCAATCAACATGTGACCACATCGTAAAACCCCCAAAGTCCACACACCAGGCCCTGATCTTATCAGTATCTGCCTTTGGAGTCAGTATGGACCTTCTTTGGTGAAAACATGGTTTTGCCATATAAACAAATGCATATGATAATCTAGAGTCTTACAAAATCAATAAAAATAGATCAGAATAAACTGTACATTTAATAATCAACATTTTTGCATAAAACAGTAATAGAACAATAATAATCAGTATATTTACAATGATTAATTTATAATAATCTAGGTGTGTGTGTGTGTGTTTGCAAGTGCATCAATGTTCAATGTTTCTCTGATGTGCTGATAGTTTGTGCAGCGGGTGAGGAAGTGTTCCTCCATCTCCACCTCTGCCTGGGCACAGTGTGGGCAGATGAGGGTCTCTCTGGGTTGCCCGTTCTGTCTGTAAAGCTGTATGTGAACATTCAGCCTGAATTTGGTAATTGTTGTTCTTAATTTACTGTCCTTTACTGCACTTAGATATGTTGCTGTGGTATAATCTCTATTTAAGTCTAAATACCATTGAAGTTTACTTTGTTTTCCGGCTGCTTCATTCCATTAAATCAGAAACTCTTATTTTCGTGCATTTATCATTTGATTAGGCTTAATTCTGTGGATGAGCATGCCTGTGAGCTAATAGGAGAGCTAATAGGAGAGGTGGAGGCATCGTTGCCCCATAGTGTAAACAAGTGCCATTTGGTGACTACTTGTCCTTTGAATATCTGAGTATGGCACTAAAAGGTGCTCCACGCATTTTACTGATCATTATCTACAGACCTCCAAAATATTCTCCAACTTTTATTGATGATTTTACAGAGCTGTTATCAATAGTAACCTCTGAGTTTGACTATTTTACTATTGCTGGGGATTTTAATATTCACATTGATAATCCAGAAATCAATGCTGTAAAAGAACTCATGACTGTTTTTAACACTTTTGATCTGACTCAGCATGTTCAAGGACCCACACACAATCGTGGACACACTCTTGATCTACTTATAACTAAGGGTCTACACATTTCATCGACTGTTGTTAAGCATTTTGCATCTGATCATTTCTGCATTTTCTTTGATATATTGATCACTCCAGCCATTGAAGACAGATCTGTCTCTGTCAAAAAAAGATGCATATATGAGAACACTAGTGAGCAGTTTATGAAGGTCATATCACTCGCACAAAGTGTATCTGCAGACTCTGTTGATTCTCTCCTTGATTTGTTTAACTCTAAAGTTAAGAATGTCATAGATGACATTGCTCTTGTTAAAGTCAGGAAGAAAACAGGGATGAAAAACGGGCCTTGGAGAAAATCAACAGCAGTTCAAATGATGAAAAGACAATGCAGAAAAGCTGAGCGTATGTGGAGGAAGACTAAACTAGTAGTCCACTATAATATCTATTTCAAGAGTTCACACTTAGCTGATGATTGGTAATAAAGCGTGTTTGGTATGCTGTCCCGGGAGAGAGCCCTGAGCTCAGAATATCCTTGAGCTCGGGGCTTCCTCCCGTTTGGAGGGTGAGAGGAGAGTTTGAGCTCAGGTGGGTCTCGAGAACTCCCCTACTGTGAACTACTGGATATCTCTGACTAGGAGTTGCCTTAGAATGCTGTTTTGATTAGTCAATTTACCTATGGTGCCTGTTTTTGAATGGTGGGAGGAAACTGGAAAACCTGAGGAAAACCCACGCGAACGCTGTGAGAACATGCAAACTCCACACAGAAACGCCAACCGGCCCGTAGAAAAACGGACCAGCGGCGTTCTTGCTGTGAGGCAACAGTGCTGTCTCGGTAGAGAGCCCTGAGCTCAGAATATCCTTGAGCCCGGGGCTTCCTCCCGTTTGGAGGGCGAGAGGAGAGTTTGAGCTCATGTGGGTCTCGAGAACTCCCCAAAATGTTTTTTA
This sequence comes from Danio tinwini, assembly GCA_903798205.1. NCBI lineage: Eukaryota > Metazoa > Chordata > Actinopteri > Cypriniformes > Danionidae > Danio > Danio tinwini. Next base: position 26,981 of record CAIGQZ010022273.1, read on the forward strand.
GCTTGGGACAGCAGTCGCATATTGAAGAAACCCCCCAATAAGCTAAGGATCAATGCTATATCCGGCTGCTGGATATAAATGAAGGTGGGGAAGGGAGAGAGGCTCCTGAAGGAAGAAAATGGAAGCAGGCTCTTAGGAGAGCTTGAGAATAGGGCGTGGGAGGGCTGTGGTTGACTCCGGGGGAGTCGGATGTGAGGGGTGCTCCTGCAGTGGGTTGGAGCGAGGGTGCGCGGGCTCCTGCAGGAGTCAGGGTATGTTTTTGGGTGATGAGGACTCCTGCAGGAGAGGGGGTGAAGTGGGCAGGGGGGGCATGACTCCGATGGAGTCGAACTCGGGAAGACTCTGTGGGAGTCCGAGTTGACGAGTGATGGCCTATGCAAAAAATAGGGAAGAGTAGCGGAGTAACTTGACGCTAGAAGGAAGGAAAAGAAAATAGCTGAGTAACTCGATGCTGAAGGAAGAAAAGTAGTGGAGTAACTTGACGCTAGAAGGGGTTTGGGGATTTAGAGGTGGGAAGGGTAAAGGAGCTGGAAGAGTGGGGGGTGTAGGAAAGAGCGGAGCATTTGATGCTGGAAGGAAAGGAAGAAGGTGCGGAGAAACTTAACGCTAGGAAGGAGAGAATAGGAGATGCAGAGAAACTCGACACTGGAAAAAGTAAAGAAAGAGATATGTATTGGCCGGGGCAGGGGGGGGGGGTGTATTTCACCCTGGGGGAGTCAGAGCTCTTGGGGTGACTCCGTGGGAGTTAGAGCAGTAAGTTTGGCCTCCTGCAGGAGTCTGGTAATGGGAGGGGGCGGTGAAGACTGCAAGAGATGGGAAAGGAAAAAAGTGTGATGAGTGAGGGGATGGCGGTGGATTGGGCTTGGCGTGACTCCGTGGGAGTCGAGTTGGGGGCTGTGGGGGGGGGGAGTAGCGGAGGAACTCAACGCTGGAAGGAAGAAAAGTTAGCGGAGGAACTCAACGTTAGAAAAGGGAAAAAAGCTGAGAAACTCGACGCTGGAATTTTTTTTTAATAATGGGGGCATTGCAGAGTTAGAAGAAAGAGGACTTTAGCAGAGTAACTCAACGCTAGAAATTATAGAAAAGTAGCTGAGAAACTCAACGCTAGAAGGAGGGGAAGGAAGCGAAAATGGCAGAGTTGTGCTCGTGCCCTTGTACTCTGGGTGATGGATGTCATCTGGTGAGAGACAGCTGGGCTTCCTTGAGGTGATGTCTGCTAAGTCAGATGTATGTTTTCAATGCATCTGAGCACCAGCAGCTGAGAGCCTGAATTTGATTTGGGAAAGCCCGTTGTGGGTGGCTGTAGTGGCGGCTCCAATTCTGAAGGAGTGGCTAGAGAATGATTCAGGTGGAAAGCCAGATAAGCGTAATAATTCCTTCAGGTGTTTTTGAAACCAAAAACGAGTTACTGGACGATTAGCGTCGTCAGTAAAAAGTGGGGAGGAAGAATTGGAATCTTAAGATTTCCTCAGCTGTAAGAAAACCAGGAGGGTTTGGAACGGGTGTGTGGGAGAGGGGAGGTCAAAATGTAAATGAAGTGGCGTTGCGAATGTTGTGTCTGTTTTACTCTGCTTGCTAAGGGAAGAAATGGTTTCTTCATCCTGCAAAGTAAAATCAGAAATGGTAGGGGTGGATGGAGGGGTTGAATTTAAATGTGATTGTGAATTCTGAGCATCTAAGGAAGTCGTAATGGGCTAGGTGAACATGGCGTCGAGGGTGCGAGCTGTATGGATAGACTGATAGCCTTTGCATGGTGGGTGTATACGTTTGGAGATGATGTTGAGTGTGATAGGGAGTCTGGAATGTGTGTGTGTGTGGTGGGGGGGAATTTCTGAATGCCTTCTTGAGTAGTGTGGTTTGGTTAGATATGGCATCTGAAGGGGATTTGTAAATTAGCTTATTAGGGTTATGGAGGCTATTGGTTGTAATATATGAGATATGGAAATTTGGCTGAGGTTATGTAATGGGTGGTTGGATGAGGGTCCGCTTCTGGAGCCAATAGATGATATTTCTAGAATGCATGGGGGTGGAAGTCGGCTGGAGGATCAGTTGGGCTTCCCTGAGGTGGTATTGCTCTCCAGTGGTGTAAGAAAGCTAAGAGCGTTTGGAATGGGTGTGTGGAGGAGGGGATATCAAAATGTAAATAGAATGTCCTTGGTGAAATTGATCTGTTTGCTTTGCTTAATAAAGAAAGATAGCGTTTCTTCATCCTGCAAGTTAGATCGGATATGGTGAGGTGGATTGTGGGATTGAAATTTGATGTTAGTTCAGAACATCTCAAACTAAAAAAACTAGTGTGAATATGGCATCGAGGTGTGGGCTGGGTGAGTGGAAATGTATCCTTTGCGAAGAGTGTGAATGTTTTGTGAAGAGTATGGATTTGGAATGGATGTGGAGTGTAATAGGTTGGATAAGGGTCAGCCTCTGTAGCCATCTGTCATGGTCTTCTGAAATGAGAAAAGAGATAATCAGAGATTAAATTAACAACATGGTACATGTACAGCAGACATAAATTGTTTTAGCTAGTATCCATGCGAGGCGTCTTAATAAGCGGATGGGCAACTGTGGATGGAAGCGTTTTTTGTTAATGCATGGTATGATAGCTTGCATGGTCTGATAGCTTCGTTGACGCAAAGTGCAAGGATGGTAGAGGTGGGCATTCGTTTCCCCGCGGGATGGCAGATGGATGAAGAGCTGAGGATATGGGGTGGCTTATCTGGTGGTCCTGGAAGTACCTCTTGAAGACTGAGTAGGTGAAGTTATGGTGAAATGGAGTTTTAAACCACTAAGTGATATAGAAATTTGTTTAGGATGTGAATGTATCTAACGCTGATTCAATGGATGAAACATTCCATTGTCGGAAATGTCGTCCTCCTCCTATTCATAGCAGTCAAGCGAGAAGTTTGTTTCTTGCCGCTTCACATCCGACAGACTCTCCATTTAAAACTTACATATGACAGGGTGCATGAAGATATGAATCACTGGCCTATTACGATTGGACTTTTGTGCTCGATACGTTTAATGTTTTTTAATAGCTGGGTAATAATCTTTTCAGAAGTTAAGTGGCTATCGGATGTGGCAGAGTTTTTTTTTTTTTAAATATATCAACTGCCAACATAAAGCCCTGAACTTAAAGTTTAAACTTGTGTGAATGTTAGTTATGGTCTCTACTTAAATCCATCAATAAATGACATTAGGTTTGGAGTCATAATGTGATTTAAATCACAAGCATATCTAGCCCAGTTCATTCACAAATTCAAAGTCCATTTTTAATCTGTCAAGAGAGAGGGCAGGACCATTTCGAGTTTTAGAGCTCATTGGATGGTGATGCTTCGCTTTTCAGTTATTGGCTCAAAGAAGTGTCAATCAAAAGGCCGGCAGCCATTTTGACTAAATCACTGTTGTTATGACTGGAGACGCTACTGAACGCACTCCAGCGAGTGGTTTGGATGATAACAGCGCGTTTAATGCATGGTTATCGACGTATGACTATGCTGTGGACTAATGTTTTGTGGATTGGATTGCCTGGACCCTTGCAGTCGAATTTTTTAGGATGATATGGATCTGTGGACAATCAGGATGAGGTGAGTTCTTTTGTATAACTTATTCTATTTGCGCTAGTCTCGTCTTTCAAAGATTTAAAAAATGTTTAGTCTTTTGTTTTTTAGCAAGGCTTCCCTTTGGAGCGTGCTATGTACGTTACCACTGGTGCACCGCTAGGAGAGCGGTGAGGGTTTGGTTTCATTGCAATGGCTTGGATCGGCAGCGTCTAGAAAGTTTAGGCTTGATGTTGTTGATGAAATTGTTGTTGGAGTTATAGTTGGAGATGCAGTAGCAGCTGGTGCTAAGCAGGGCGTTCTTTATACGAAGATGACTGGAGCAGAAAGCTCTGGTAATTTATAGTGTGTCCATGTTCATCTGATTGGCGCAATGTGCGGAGTTAATGCGGTACCAGCTGTGTTCAATCATAAGCACGTGATCCTCTCGAAATTAGTTTATTAATAAACCACACAGAGACAGTCTTCATGCTTTTAATGTGAAACTAAACACCGCTAGGCAGACTTTCTTTTCAAGCCTTATAAACAGCAATCTAAATAATGCTCGCATCCTCTTAGCAACTGTAGAGAGACTCAGACCCCCCCCCCCCCCCCCCCCCCGGCAATCAGCTCATCCAATCAGCTAAGTTGTGTCGATGTCAGACAAGCTCAACCACAACTTAAGAAATCAGACATTATGTCTGATTTCATGGCAATTAATGGTAAAATCTTAGAAGAGGTTGTGCAAATTATGGAAACATCAACCTGCAGTCTTGACACACTCCCCACATCATTCTTCAAAACGATGTTTAACTGTCTAGAAATGGATCTCCTAAAAGTGGTAAATGCTTCACTTCTCTCAGGGATTTTTCCAAACTCACTTAAAACTGCAGTTGTTAAACCCCTCTTGAAAAAGAGCAACCTGGATAACACACTTTTGAGCAATTACAGGCCAATCTCAAATCTCTCTTTCATTGGAAAAATCATTGAAAAAGTTGTTTTTAACCAGGTTAACACGTTCTTAAACTCCAAGGGGTGTTAAGACAATTTTCCATTTGGTTTCAGAGCACATCACAGTACAGAGAGCGCTCTTATAAAGATAATCAATGATATCCGCCTAAATACAGATTCAGGCAAACTAACAGTGCTGGTATTGCTCGATCTCAGTGCTGCATTTGACACTGTCGATCACAGCATACTTCTGGATAGGCTGGAAAACTGGGTTGGGCTGTCTGGGACGGTCCTCAAATGGTTCAGATCTTATCTTGAAGGGAGAGGTTACTATGTCAGTATAGGTAACCATAGGTCAAGGTGGACACTCATGACGTGGAGTCCCACAAGGCTCAATTCTAGCACCTCTCCTATTCAACCTTTATATGCTCCCTCTGAACCAAATAATGAGAAAGAACCAAATCTCCTACCACAGCTATGCTGATGACACTCAGATCTACTTAGCCTTAATGCCTAATGACTACAGCCCTGTTGACACCCTCTACCAGTGCATTGATGAAATTAACAGTTGGATGTGCCAAAACTTTCTTCTAAAGTCAGATCTGAGTTTCAATAGTCATGTCAAAGCAGTTAGTAAATACAAAGCATACTATCATCTCAAAAACATTGCAAGAATCAGATGCTTTGTTTCCAGTGAAGACTTAGAGAAGCTTGTTCATGCTCTCATCAGCAGCAGGGTGGATTACTGTAACAACCTCGTCACAAGCCTTCGCAAAAAGACAGTCAGACAGTTGCAGCTCATCCAGAACGCTGCGGCCAGGATTCTGACCAGAACCAGGAAATCAAAACACATCACACCTGTCCTCAGGTCTTTACACTGGCTCCCAGTTACATTCAGAATAGATTTTAAAGTATTATTACTTGTCTATAAATCACTAAATGGCCTAGGACCTCAATACTGTACATTACAGATATGCTCACTGAATACAAACCTAACAGAACACTCAGATCTTTAGGATCATATAAACTAGAAATTCCAAGAGTTCAGTCAAAGCAGGGTGAATCAGCCTTCAGCTACTATGCCCCTCGCTGCTGGAATCAGCTTCCAGAGATGATTAGATGTGCTCCAACATTAGGCACATTTAAATCAAGACTGAAAACACATCTGTTTAGCTGTGCCTTTACTGAATGAGCACTGTGCTACGTCCGACAGATCACACTATTATGTTTTTCTCTTCTTTTTTCATTCTTTTATAACCTGTTTTAACACATCTTTATATGTTTTTATCTGTTTTTATTGTCTGTTTTCATTTTTTTCTTATTTTTTTATTTTTGTTTATGTAAAGCACTTTGAATTGCCACTGTGTATGAAATGTGCTATATAAATAAACTTGCCTTGCCTGTGTTAGTTTGTGTTTATAGCTTCAGGACCATCTGAATCAGGGGGCTTTTTTCAATGTCAATTTCTTGGGTTTTGAGGGCTTTAAAGTGATAAGAGTCGGGGTCACTCATTTTAATGTGTTTCCAATATTTGATGGCTTTTTCTCAATGTGCATGAGTAGAGGATACTGGCCTAATTCTGCCCTGCATGCATTGCTGGGTGTGTTCCTCTTTACCCTGAGGATGCTTCTACAGAACTCTGCATGTAGGCTTTCCATTAGATTCTTATCCCACTTATCAAACTCATGACTGAGGAGAGGACCCCACACTTCACTCCTGTATAACACTATAGGTTCAATCACTGACTGGAAAATTTTCTGGAACTGGAATTTCTATGTGTTGATTTTTTTATGGCGTAAAAAGCCCTTCTTGCTTTCTCTTTCAGTTCATTCACAGCCAAATTTAGTTTTCCATTAGCACTTATTTTCAACCCAAGGTCGACTCTCTCTCTCTCTCTCTCTCTCTCTCTCTCTCTCTCTCTTACACACACACACACACACACACACACACACACAGTTGTAGTTATAAATGTGTCTCTTCTTGTGTTCAGATGCCTGTTTCCTCACACTGGATCTAAACACAGCACACACTCGTCTCTTTCTGTCTGAGAGGAACAGAGAGGTGAAGTGTGTGAGAGAGGAACAGCTGTATCCTGATCATCCAGAGAGATTTGATGGTGTTTATCAGGTGTTGTGCAGAGAGAGTGTGTGTGGACGCTGTTACTGGGAGATTGACTGCAGTGGAGATAAAGGTGTGTTTATATCCGTGTCATATAAGAACATCAAGAGGAAGGGAGGTGTTGAGTGTGTGTTTGGATCTAATGCTCAGTCCTGGAGTTTGATCTGCTTTTCCTCCAATTTCACATTCTGGCACAATAACACAGAGACTGATCTCCAAGTAAAGCCCATCAGCAAGAGAATAGGAGTGTTTGTGGATCACAGTGCAGGAACTCTGATCTTCTACAACATCTATAGAGACACAATGAGCCTCATCCACTTAGTTCAGACCACATTCACTGAGCCGCTCTATCCTGGGTTTAGGCTCTATTCTCCTGGATCATCAGTGAAACTGTGCTGAAGACTGAGAGACTGAGAAGATTTACCCATAATCCACTGCAGGATCAGTCAGCAGTGAGATGATCTGGAGTCTCGTGTGTGAGTGTGTGTGTGTCAAATTTACCTTTCACAAATCCACTAGAGATGATGTTTATTTGATGCTAAACATGTGAAATGTAGTGATGGGTCGTTCTTGAACGAATCTTCAATATGACTCGGGAATTACGAGTCCTCTCAGGGAGTGATTCGTTCATCCGCGCGTGCGCACATTTGTGCAGGTGGTATTGTTCATTTTTTAAGTCTTTTGAGTCATTCATCACAGAAAGGCAGAAGCCAATCATATGCGTTTAGAGCCGGAAAGAGATTTGATCCGTTCATGTCTTGAGTCCTCTATCGGGTTTGAGTCATTCGTTCATCACGGAAAGGCAAGCCAATTATATGCGTTTAGAGCCGGAAAGAGATTTGATCCTTTCATGTCCCGAGTCCTCTATCAGGTTTGAGTCATTCATCTTTCTTACTTGACTTGACGCTACAGCAGAATTGGGTGTAGAAATTAGTAAATTGTTTCAAATCCTTTTTAGAGATGGGTGCATCATAATTATATATATTATTATTATAGTATTATAATTATTACTACTATTAATATTATAATATTATTATTAATATTATTATGTGCATTTCTGATCCTAAACTGTAGCTCCACTGTACAATGCAACGAGAACCTCAGTCAGTAATACTTATGTAAAACAGAATTTTTGTGCATCATGGATCATATTTTAGACTTTTCATAAAATCATCTAAAAATGTGTACCTAAAAAGCATTTCCTTAGAAATAAAAAAGGTTTTTCTGGTGGATATGTGGTTTTATTTTTTGTTATTTTACAAATAAATGGACATATATATGGATATATATAAATGGATATATATATATATATATA
>CAIGQZ010022386.1:0-10530 GCA_903798205.1 Danio tinwini
ATACTTCGCAATTTAGCAATATTTCTTAGATGAAAGAAGGCAGTTTTGTGACATGGGATATATGATTTTTAAAGATTTAAATTGCTGTCTAATATGACACCCAGATCTTTTATAGTAGAGCTAACTCTAACTTTGTATTCCTCTAATTGCAGGTTGAGTTGTGAGAACTGCTGTGTGCAGGATTTAGGCCCAATAAGTAATAATGACAAAAAAGGGGGCTAATAAATCTGACTGTAACTTGAATAGAATATATGAACCTATCAGTTTAGAATATATTAATGCCCAATTTCTAGGCTTTATTGGTGATAATGGTCACGAATGTTAAATCATTATTGCCTTTTTAGCTTATAAGTAGAGGACAGAAACTAGCCAGACAGTAATGTGTGAATTGTTGAGTGGGTAAAATAAAAAAAGTCAGTATTTTAGTAAGTGTACTTTTTTGTTTTTATTCTTGCCATAATAAAAAATATAATTGTAGAGAAAGTCAAGTTCTGTTGCCATTAAAAAATTTAACTTTAATAGGTAGAACTGTCCGAGATATGAACAAAAGCAAGTGATGCATCATTTAGATTTAAAAAAATTTTGATATAAAAAATCTTGAATGGTTATACAAATCTTTATAATAAATTATAAAAATAATAATAAAAAAATTATCTTGAATTATATTAATGGTATGACCTAGTTCCGGAAACTTTCTACTTCTCTGTTTCTTTTGACCGACCCCTGTTATTTAAAAGAAAATCTCAATGGCGAACGCGTTAAGTATAAAAGCCTCGTCCGTTTTGTGAGGTGCGCGATGTGGCGCCAGACGAAAGTTATAAATCAGACTTTAAGATGTTTGTTTGTTTTTTCTGTAGTTCAATTGTGCATTTAACCTGTCTTTAGTACTGTTTAATTTAAATACATTTATTTTACTACTAATTTTGCATTTTCTTTTTATGTGTATGCGTGTTTTTGATGTTGTGATATAGGTCCTAAATTTAATACTTAATGGTCTTAAAAAGGTCTTAAAAAGTCTTAAATTTGACATTATGATATCTGCAGAAACCCTGGACAGGCTCCGAAAAGTCAAAAATAGTGAGATATCTTGCAGAGGGATGCAGCACTCTTAAAATTGCCAAGCTTCTGAAGCGTGATCATCGAACAATCAAGCGTTTTATTCAAAATAGTCAACACGTTGCAAGAAGCGTGTGGAAAAACCAAGGAGCAAAATAACTGCCCATGAACTGAGAAAAGTCAAGAATGCAGCTGCCAAGATGCCACTTGTTTATGCCACCAGTTTTGCCATATTTCAGAGCTGAAACATCACTGGAGTGCCCAAAAGCACAAGGTGTGCAATACTCAAGAGACATGGCCAAGGTAAGAAAGGCTGAAAATTGACCACCACTGAACAAGACACACAAGCTGAAACGTCAAGACTGGGCTAAGAAATATCTCAAGACTGATTTTTCTAAGGTTTTATGGACTAATGAAATGAGAGTGAGTCTTGATGGGCCCGTGGCTGGATCGGTAAAGGGCAGAGAGCTCCAGTCCAGTCCTGAAAAGTCTTTCTGGTAGAACTGAACTATTCCAGAATGAGTAAAAGGGTTGCAAAATTACTCGGAACCCCTCACATCCAGCATACTTCCTGTTTGAATTGTTACCATGTGGGCGGCGCTACAGAGCACCAAACACTCTTTTGTCTGATTGCACCTCTGTCTAATGTCTGTCATATTTTTTCTTATTTATTTTCGTGTTGTCACATGTCACTTTATGTACACTGGAAACTTCTGAAGCCAAAACAAATTCCTTGTGTGTGTAAAGCAAACTTGGCAATAAAACCAATTTTGAAAAAAAAGATGGTTATAGTAACATGAGAGATGATTTTTGGAGTCTAATATAACACCCAGATATTTTACAGTAAAGCTAATACTAACATTGCATCCCTCTAATTGCAGGTCAAGTTCTGAGATCTGCTGTGTACAGGATTTTGGCTCAGTATGTAATGCTTCCCCAGCAAACAATGAGTTGGCGGACCGCCAGCATTTTTTGGGCGGCACAAATTCAGCGGCTTGATATGAGTGGACCGCTGTCGGCGCACCAGCGGCAAACCGCCCATTCTACAAATTCTGCTGGCCCACTGGCGTTTTTTGGGTGGCACGCCGCCAGTGGGTTGCCGTGGGTGGACCACCGTCGGGACACCAGTGGCAACCTGATGGCCCACATGGTGGTGTTTTTAATGTTGTAAGCTATACTGTACCTGATATAAGTACTTTTGTTTAACACTTTTTACATTTAAAATGAATGTGGCACTGAATAAAAATATAATTATTAATAAAAGCAAAGTTTAGTATAAAAAAACTGCAATACGTTTTAAATATAACAGATTATTATTAAAACAAAAAAAAAAATAAGTTTAAAAAATCAAGATTTAATATCAAATGTCATTATTTAAATTGTTTATAAACTGATTAAATGTTTATGTAAATGTAGACTTTGTTATGTGACTTTAAAGTGTCCGCTAAGGGAGCCTCATTCAAACTAATTCAAACACTGCAGCACAGAGTTGCCATGGAAACGGAGCAACGTCACTCCACCTAAACGTCAACAAATGTCTCTCGTGCGGCAGTTTTCACTAATTTCAGGTAAGTTTAATCCCTAAAATCCCACAAATATTACATACAACTGTTCCTGACACTTTTCTTACTGGTAATTGACACATTTCTGTTGTATATTTATTTTATAGAGACTGTTGTGTCTTTAGAAAAATTCCGTTAGCATATTAGCAGATCGTAACATTAGCATTAGGCTAAGCTCTTATTAATAATAGTTTCGGTTTTTAATTACATGTATGATGTACATGAAGTACATGTTGTTGAAGGGAGCTGATCACAGAGATGGAAGAAACATGGGTAAGACTGTAATTACCTGTTAAATAGATTAATGTGCATTTTTTTTAACAAATCCCTATATTACCATGTATCTGTTACATGTCTTTATTGCAGTTATTTTATGGTTTTGACATCCAAACACAAGTGAGTGGGTTTAAACATTTTTTTTACATTGCTTTTATCAAAGCTGAATTTACAGCACAAATACTCCAGTCTTCAGCATCACATGATTCTTTAGAAATGTAATAATGTATTCATATTTTACTGCTGATCAAGTAATATTTCTCGTTTTATTATGTTTTTTTTTCAGGATTCATTGATGAATAGAAAGTTTAAATTGAATAGTCTAAATTGAAATAATTTGGATCAGAAATCCTAACTCTCTCTTCTGATCAGATTAATGCATCCTTGCTTAAAGGGCATCTATTTTACCCCTTTTTTAAGATGTAATATTAATATTATGGTTCTTCTGAATGTGCTAGTTTAGGTTCAGTTCAAAACACAATTCAGATTTTTTTATTATGATGTGTTAAAAAGTGCCATTTTGGGGGCGTGTACACAGTTTGCTGTTTTAGGGGCGTGTTGCTTCACATGAAAATTAGTTTCGACTTCCCGCCCAAGTTAACAAGGGGGCGGAGCCAAGAGCTCCCCCGCTTTGTGTAATAGACAGGCAGACAAGAGAGAAGCAACATGAGTGTACCAACCAGGTACAACCAGCTGTACTTGTACGACTCAGACACAGACCAAGCAGAGAGTACAAATCATTTGTGTCTTTGTATAGTTTTACAGCCAACTGTGTGCTAGTTTAAAGCTCCGAGCTTGTAGCCTACACCGAGACTAATAAAGCACACTGAATTAACTTTGACTGAAGGGCATCACACACCGGATGCACCGCGACACCGCGCGCACATGACAGTTGAAAGTATCGCACACTTGCAGCGCCGGTGTGTCACCTGTTAGAAACTTATGTTTAGAAATCAAAAAAGCATGCCGCTGCGTGTCGCCGAGCGGCACTTCTGGTTGACCTGCTTGATGCACCGGACGCGCCGCTCAGACCCATGACGCGGCAGACCAGACGCGCACATTCTCATGTTATTTAAAATGAAACTATTCAGATAACGCTTTGTGGCGCGGTAGAAATATGAAGTGTCCTGAGCAGGGCCAGCGCATCCATAGAGGCGACCTAGGTGGCAGAATAGTGAGCAAACCCCACGGTCGTCACTTTCACTCGCGACAACGCGAAATGCATGGCGCTGCGCGTCGTTGGTTCGCTATTTCCAATGGAGGGACGCGCACGTGAAGCAGCGCGCTCGCACTTTCCAGCTGCACCTAGTTAAGATGACAGGGAGCTTCTGTGACCGCGGGAAATGCAAACTGCTGAAGTTTAAGGAAGACACAATGAAAAGTACACATGTATGCAAACACACCAAAACTTACAAACACTGGCGGCAAGAAGAGCAATAACGTGGTGAATGTTGAGCCCAATGAGCCTTACATCTAAAAATAGAGCAAGGGTGTTTCTTTGGTGACGTCGCTTTGACTCACACGCTGAAAATGGTGGACGTGAAACAACATACTGAGGAGATGGTAATGGCCACCTGTCAATCAATATTGGTGGGCGGGGGGACCACACTCCTACGTCAAGTTGCGGTTGATCTCAAAACAGCTCCAATTGGTTCACCGTTTTTATGTTGTTAAATTGAAAAAAAAGGACTGAGTGTGTTTATATCAGCCCAATATGACGGTCTATACACTATACCTACACATATGTCTGTCCAAACAGCTTGAAAAGTAGATTTTTCACCATAGGTGCCCTTTAATATAAATACGCATTTCCTAAAATATCTCATGATTGCCGTAGTGCACATGACCATTTAAGGTTTAGGGTCAATTTAACAATAAATCCTGGAAAAAAACAGCTTACACAAAAGTATTTAATATCACATCTGTTTTTAGCATTCATAATAATCAGAAATGTTACTTGAGCAGTAAATCATCATCATTTGATAATCAACACATATTAGTTAAGCCTCGAGCACTGATTTCTAAAGGATCAAGTGACACAAGATTTGAGTAATGATGCTGAAAATTCAGCTTTACATTACAGCCATAAATTACATTTTAAGATTCACATAAAAAAAATTTATTTAGACTGTTGACCCATCCCTTATAGCTTACTTCTTTCTTAAGCCCTAAAATTAATATATTTTATTTGGTACAGGCATGATATACAACTCATATTCGTCATGTCTTGTCTTTTTTCTCTCTTTTTCTTTTATTTTTAACAGCATCTTAAAAGGAGCCCAAAGGTTCTAACACCATTTACCCGCTGAATATCTCTATATGTACATGTAAGTACATTTTTAACTGACTGCCAGACAGTGATGAGCAAAAAATGTTTGAGTGGCAGTTCTTTAAAACAAGATAAATGGGATGAAGATCTGGAGATTGATCTAAATTTCAATTTAAAATGTATTAATGTTTAAATGTTTCATAACGCTTTGAGTCTGATATGTTCCCTTTATACACTAGATGTCCATGTTAAAAATTCCATCCTTTAACTTGCCTACACCAGCTCACTTCTAAATTTAACAGTGGTTAAATTGCACTGCAAGTTAAAAAAACACATGCAAACACAAAAGCTCTGAAATACAAATACAATACAAATAGTGCAGATCACAACGGAATAAGCAGAATAAGTGACAAATCTGGCTGCGATCCTGTATTTCAATTTTGACTTGTTGATTTGCTAATATTTATTTTACTTTATTTGACACTTTACAGTTGTTCTGCAAATCCATCAATAAGTAAATATCCATCAGAAGTAGTATATGGTATTACAATAGACTGACATGTTTGACTCAAACATTTTTTTTATGTTTTTTTAGACATTCTTAGCTCTGAATAAATGTATACTGTAGACATTTATATAGCACTATGTAGTAATGTAGGCCCAAATTGCTTTACAATCTTATGGGGGTTTACTTTACACTTTATTTTAGATACTCATGTAAGCTTAATTTGCATATAAACAGCATGCACCAAATATTTGCTTAGGACTGTGGTGTTTTGTGCAGATCTGTTAGTAATATATATTATTGTATTATTTCTTTCTCTTATTTTTAGATTTTGGATCATCCTCCACTCACTCTGCCACTGTTTTTCCTTGCTAGACTTTATTCAAAGTAAGTAATATTATAGTGTCACTTAAAAGTATTCCCAATGATTCATTTTATTAACATTATTATTATTATATAAACTGCATCAAACAAATCAGCATATTACAATGATTTCTGAAGAGTCATCTGTCACTGGAGTAATAATGCTGACAAATCAGCTTTGACTTTGACTTGATTATAAATAGACAACCCTAGGTTGGGGTTAGGGTTAGGGTTAGTGTAAGTTGACATGTACTTTCAAAGTTTTTCAAAGTCAGTTCAATGTCTGTTGAAGGAGCAGTATCAGCAGATATTAAGCAGACAGTCTACTTATACTCAAATGGACCATCAAAATAAAGTGTTACCTAATTAAAATGTATTGAAATTGTAAATCATTATTTTAAACTGTAAAAATGTTCACAGTGTTACTGTAAATTAATGTAATTGTTCAAATCAGTGCAGTCTTGATGTCCAATAAAAGACAATAAAAATGACAAACATATTAATGTCTATAATGACCTAGTTACTGATGAAGGACAAAAATGATTGATGTTGATGACTGATGATTCTGTTATTTCAGGATAAGAAAGAAGCCTGCTTCAAGAGAGACAGCGGAAGGGAGCCTCCAAGAATTTTTTTATTGGGATCTGCTGATGGGCAGCAAAAGAAGCATTTTCCTTCAGCTTTATATCAGGGGTTGCCACAGCAGAATGAACTGGATACTACTTTGACATGTTTTACACAGCGGATGCCCTTCCAGCTGCAACCAAGCACTGTGAAACATACTCTCGCATTCACACACACTCCTACAATATGCTCAAATTCACCTACAGTATAGCACATGTGTTTGCACTTGTTGGGGGAAACCGTAGCACCTAGAGGAAACCCACACCAACACAGGAAGAACATCCAAACTCAACACAGAAATGCCAACTGACCCAGCCGGGACTCGAACCAGCAACCTTCTTGCTGTGAGGCGACAGTCTGAGCCACTGTGCTGCCCCAGTGTAGTTATTAATAACTTCTGGATGTTTTACAGTTTGATTTTGTAATAATAATATATGTTTACATTTTTGGTAATATGTATGTTAATATTTATTCACAATGTTATTTATATAATTTAATTTAATAAATGTAATTTATTTATTTAATATTTATAATGTTATTTATAATAGCATTAACTATTATAATAATGTTATCATATAATATAATATAATTATAATAATGTTAAATAATAAATTATATAAATTTATTTATAATGTTAATGGTTTTTAATAGTTTATTTTTATATGTAATGATAAGTCTCAAAGTTTGTCTTTTTATTATAGACAAATTTATTCTTGTATGGGTAACATTTTACAATAAGGTTGTATGTATTAGTAAATGTTAATGCATTTACTAACATAAACAATGAACGATACATTTATTAATTCATCTTTGTTAATGTTAGTAAGTAGTAAAAAAAATTTGTTCATTGTTTATTCATGTTAAGTCACGATGGCTTAAGTAATGTTTAAAAGCATGACTTTGGATTTTATTAATGCATTAGTAAATGCTGAACTATGTGTCAGGGTTCTGCCACTTGGGTCTTGTAAATTCTTGTTTTGGTGGCAGAGTCTGGACACTAGCTCTGTCTTGTCATGCCCTGTTGTGCTCGGCTCGAGTTTTTCTCGGGTCGGGCACTTGTTTTCTGTCATCTGCATGCGCTTGTGACGTGCGCGCTCTCGTACTCGTGTTTGTGTTTTGTTCTGTCGGCATCGCGCTGTTTCATTCTCAGCGTCTCAGTCTGGTTAGTTTTGGTTTCGGTTGGCGCTGAGATGAAACTTGCGCGTTGCTTATGTGTGAGTTTACAGTAAGATGTTTTCATCTATCGTGTGCTCGTGTCCCATGTTTAGTCTTCTGTTGGTGTTGTGTTTAGCACGTGGTGCTTGTTTACATGCACTGCGTGCTTGTGTTGTCATGAACACGCAGTTAATGAGTTCTCTCATTGGCTGCGTGTTCTAGTTTTATGTGAGCACATGGCTTGTTTCGTTGTGTCATGTGCTCTCCCGTCTATTGTCTAGCCCTACCCTCCTTAACCTATTATTAGTTTATCATGTTCACCTGTTTGTGTTAATTTACTTCTGCTTAAAATCTCCTCATGTCTGCTGTCCTATGCCAGTTCGACAGCGATTATCCTTGTCCTGTCATGTCGTGTGTAGCCTTGTCCTGTCCTGATCCTGATCCCTGCCAGCCTGCCCTGTGAAGTTTATTTGTGTGTTTTGTTAAGTTTTTCCCCCTCGGGGTAGTTTATTTTGCTGTTTGTTTTATTTTATTATTAATAAACACCCATTATTTCCCTGCATTTGAGTCCTCGCTCCTTTTCCCAAGCCCCAACCCTGACAGTACGAACTGGCCACAAGAGGACTCAGCAGAGATGGGTTTATTTCTGCGCTTAGCTCTTTCCCAGCAAGAGGGACCCAAGGACCATCCCCTAGCCAGAGGACTGCCTCACCAGCAGAACCATCGCCCCTTTGGAATCTTCGCTGAAGATCTCCTTGAGGCAGTCCGGGGGCTTGGGTTCAGTGAGACCAACCTCATCCACATCTTTCTGGCTGGATTGGATGAACCATTTGATTGGGAGGAGCTGGGTGAAATTGAGGCATGGACATATTAGGAGGTGGTGGAGTATTCCTGCCTGAAGAAGGAGAGGGAGATCCTGCAGGGGGAATGGACCCCTCTCACCACCAGCACCATCTCCCAGCCCATGACCAACCCCCAAGGGTTAACCTGCACCCAAAAGCAGAGGATGAAGAGAAAGGCCTCTTCATCAAAGTCGGCTCCAGCCCCAGAGCGCCCGCCAGTGTCGGCTCCAGCCCCAGAGCGCCCGCCAGTGTCGGCTCCAGCCCCAGAGCGCCCGCCAGTGTCGGCTCCAGCCCCAGAGCGCCCGCCAGTGTCGGCTCCAGCCCCAGAGCGCCGCCAGTGTCGGCTCCAGCCCCAGAGCGCCCGCCAGTGTCGGCTCCAGCCCCAGAGCGCCGCTCAGTGCTTGTGCCAGCCCGGCTCCTAGCCCTGCCGGCCCCAGCCCGGCTCCTTGCCCTGCCGGCCCCAGCCCGGCTCCTTGCCCTGCCGGCCCCAGCCCGGCTCCTTGCCCTCTCACCACCCAGACATCAAGCCCTGCCGGCTCCCTTCAGGCCTCCAGCCCTGCCGGCTCCCCTCAGGCCTCCAGCCCAGCCGGCTCCCCTCAGGCCTCCAGCCCAGCCGGCTCCCCACAGGCCTCCAGCCCAGCCGGCTCCCCACCGGCCTCCAGCCCTGCCAGATCCCCACAGACCTCCTGCCTTATCTCCCCTTATTGATTCTCCCTGGGTCGTCCCTCCTGCTTCTCCCTGGTGTGCCCCTATACCACCCTGGACGGACCCTCCGGCTCCACCCTGGCCCCCTGCCGGGGTCCCTGACCCACTGATCCTGCCCTGGACTGTTTCTCCTGTTCCTCCCTGGTCTTGCCCTCCCATCTCTCCCTTGTTCGTCTTGTAGGGTCTGGCTTGGCTCCCCTCCCTCATGTTGTCTTGCCTGTTCACTTCCCTGTCTTGTGTTTGTTGATGTTGCCTGTTTTGTTGTCTTGTGGTGTTTCTTGTCTGTCTTGTACGTTTGTTAGATGTTCCCTTTAGGGACGCCAGGAGGCGTCCCTTTTGGGGGGGGCTAGTGTCAGGGTTCTGCCACTTGGGTCTTGTAAATTCTTGTTTTGGTGGCAGAGTCTGGACACTAGCTCTGTCTTGTCATGCCCTGTTGTGCTCGGCTCGAGTTTTTCTCGGGTCGGGCACTTGTGTTCTGTCATTGTGTGCGCGCCGTCGTGAGTGCGTGCAGACCGTGTGCGCTCCCGTTTGATGCAGATGCGCGTGGTCTGCATGCGCTTGTGACGTGCGCGCTCTCGTACTCGTGTTTGTGTTTTGTTCTGTCGGCATCGCGCTGTTTCATTCTCAGCGTCTCAGTCTGGTTGGTTTTGGTTGGCGCTGAGATGAAACATGCGCGTTGCTTATGTGTGAGCTCACAGTAAGATGTTTTCATCTATCGTGTGCTCGTGTCTCATGTTTAGTCTTCTGTTGGTGTTGTTTAGCACGTGGTGCTTGTTTACATGCACTGCGTGCTTGTGTTGTCATGAACACACAGTTAATGAGTTCTCTCATTGGCTGCGTGTTCTAGTTTTATGTGAGCACATGGTTTGTTTCGTTGTGTCATGTGCTCTCGCGTCTATTGTCTAGCCCTACCCTCCTTAACCTATTATTAGTTTGTCATGTTCACCTGTTTGTGTTAATTTACTTCTGCTTAAAATCTCCTCATGTCTGCTGTCCTGTGCCAGTTCGTCAGCGATTATCCTTGTCCTGTCATGTCGTGTGTAGCCTTGTCTTGTCCTGATCCTGATTCCTGCCAGCCTGCCCTGTGAAGTTTATTTGTGTGTTTTGTTAAGTTTTTTTCCCCTCTGGGTAGTTTATTTTGCTGTTTGTTTTATTTTATTATTAATAAACACC